>CM024757.1:30778905-30914435 GCA_014218235.1 Colocasia esculenta | reverse complement strand
AGAGGTAACTTATTGGCAAACTCATCAGCTAATGATGATAGGAACAATTTCCAAGGTGACCCTTTCTAGTATTTAATAGTAATTAGCTTGAGTAACTACTTAAAGGTTAAGTTGGATTAATTAATCTCCAAGGGCCACAATTCTAGAGATCACCATTGCCAAGGTATGGCTTCTGTCTTGGCATTTTTATCTTTAGTCCTGCTCTTTAATTATTATTTAAGTTTTCTACCTCAAAATTTTAAGAGTTTTTACTATGTCCTTTATAATTATTATAATTACATTTACAATTTTTTTCATAATTTTTGGGTTGCTATAAAGTTACTTTTATTGCCCAATTAGCAAGTCTAGAAGGGGGGTTGAATATGTTTCTATAACAATTTCTGTAACTCAAAAACAAATCTTAAAATTATGGAAATACATACAAACAATCAAGCACACAAAAGACACAAATTTATCCTGGTTCGGCATTGAATCTCCCCTCAGTCCTACATCCATTCCCTATGAACACTTGAGATTTCATTAACTATGATACAGTCCCCCCAATGGACATACAACACTCAACTCTCTACTGGTCTTCCCTTCTATACAAGGGGAACAACATCCAGCTCCCAGCTGATCTTCTCTTCTACCCAAGGGGAACACTAAGTACAGTTTCTCAGTTGGACAAACCACGCAGCACACCGCTGGTCTTTCCTTTTACATAAAGGGAACAACGCTTGCACAACAAGTCTTATCTTCAACCGAAGAGGCATAACCTGTATCTCAACGACATATTTAAGGGTCCTTAGGCTAAGCTCCATATCAAGAACGAAGAGGTTTGATCTGAGACGACGCCTAAGAGGATCAAAATATACAAGAGATCACTCTCTTAGATGAACAACAAATATCTCTCTAGAATGAAGGGTTCAATAGGAACATGATGAGAGAGAGGGAGAGGGTGAAAGCTAGAAAATGTTGGCTTCAACACTTAGCTTTCTTTTCTTCACACGAATTGAATGATGACTAACTTGCTCTTTAATCTGTCTCTCAAACTCTGGATCATTTTTTTTGTCTTGTGAATGCATCGTCTCCTTATTTTATAGACTCCTTTGGGAAGATATCCGTTGAGATGTCCGTTATAGTCTTCTTCTTCAGCTCATGCAAGTTTCCAAGACGTTGGTTGTGTCTAACGACTGCTTTGTGAGAGTACTGGATACCTGCGCTCATTTAATGCACACAGGGGGGTGTTAGGTAAGAGAGATTATACGTTAGTCAACACCCATATCTCTTTTACAAAACTCTACATTTTCGACTGACAGTCTCTTATTTTTGGTAGTTCTCTTTTTGTCTGTCAAGAGAGAAGCATCTTTCTACAATATGCACAAGGTAAGAACGTATCTTATACAATATATATAACCTATATCCAAAAAACATAGGCAACTGCATTCAAATTTTTTTGAGGCTTTTAGATACGAGAAGATTTTCCACAAAAGTCGTACCTTGGAGGAAGATTCAAATTCGCATTATGTGCCAAAACAGAAATTTGAATAACACATTTCTTTTGCAAGCCCTAGTCAATCAGTGAAATTTAATCCAATGGAGAAAGTTACTTAGGATACAAACCGTAGCCATGGTTTCAATTATAAAAGAAATAATGTCTAAGTTAACAGATATTCTATTTATACAAAAGTTGGTCACAAATTGTTATAAAGAAGTCAATTGTTCATAAGTCAAAGGCATATGCAATATATATTCACCAATCGATATAGTATAAGCCTCATTAGTCAGTAATCAGAATGTCTATAATGATAGTCAGAATGAATCAAGCCACTTGTTCACCAATCGAAACATGATGTGCCCCAATCGAAACATGGTGTTCACCAATCAGAACATAAATAATGCTAATCGGTATGTTGTTTACCAATCAGAACATAAATAACAATAATCAGTAGTTGTTCACTAATCAGAACATAAACATGAGTCACACCACTTGGTCACCAATCAGTATGGTGAGATACAAGTGTTCACCAATCAGAACGTGTTGTTCACCAATCGGAATGGTGTTCACCAATCTAAACATGACTTTCACCAATCAGGATGGTGTTTACCAATTGGAAGACTATTGAACCTTTGTTAATTAATTAGAAAAAAACTTAAAGATGTTCAGCAATCGATAGAAACTCTTATTCTCTAATCGGAAGAATACTTAAACATCAATCGATAGAGATTTCTTGTTCATGAATTGATGCACAATTATCTACTAATCGATGCACAATTGTTCAGGAATCAATACACAGTTTGTTCATGAATCGATACACAGTTTGTTCAAGAATCGATACGCAATTCATTCAGAAATTGATAGAACATTTTAACATGAATCAGTATGAATCTTGTTCTATAATCAATATGGACTTTAAAAATATTATAAAATACTTGAGACTGAGTTTTGAAGTATTTAAACTGATGATTCTTATAGCGATTATTTTACCTTATTTCCTATTAACAAACTTAATGAAAACTATATGTTAATCACATCAAATCAAAGTTTTTGTTATCATCAAAATTCATATAGAAAGTAGACAAATAAGTCAACAATCTCCCCTTTTTCGGTGATGACAAAACTAAAAAACAAACTGAAATTTGAACTTCTAAAACACATATAAATTATGCATGTTAAAGTATGTTTTTCATGTCCTTTCTCCCCATGTATGTTTTTTAGAGGATTTTCTACCCATTTTTATCATTAACCAAAAAGAAGGTAATGGAATTGACCATGAGATAAGAGGAGACAAAGAATTAGAGTAAGAGAGATGATTTTATATTTAGAAGAAAAAATCAAGAGAGAGTAAGGTACATATTTATTTATGATCTCCCGGCCCTGAGCTCTTCCTTCTAAAAGTGATTTTGAAATAAGTTGTTGCTGATCTCATAAGATGGCTCCATCTGCTGTCTATATTTCTTAACAATGCCTTCAACAAGCATTGCTTCTTGAGTGGTTAATTGTGGCTCCCCCTGAGCCATAGAGTCTTGTAGAGGTTACTCTTCCATCACTTGATCAGCTAGCTATTGCTCCTTTTGAATTCTTGCCATTTCCACTACCTTGTTGTCACACATCTTCACCTTTGCCTTTTGGAACTTTTGGTACTATTCTGTGGTGAAGAATATCTCGCTGCTCCCCTTGTGTTACGCCCTAGCATTCTGTGAACTGCTTCCAGAGACCATGGGATCCAGAGAATATGAATATTTAGGATCGTAAGGACCTGAGGATAAAAAAGCCCTAAGATTTATGCTCCGAGTAGAGCAAGAAATCGCACAAAGAGTTTTGAATAGAGTTCTCATAGCTCACAAGAGTAAAAGAGGCACATAATGAAAGTGATAATCGGTGAGAGAGAAAGTCCCTCTTTATAACAGTCAATCGCAAGGAAAGACTAGTCAATAATCGGTAAATAGGTTACAACAATTGTAGAGTAATAAGAAAGAAGGTCTTTCGATTACTAAAGACACTTAAGAGAGATTCCGATAGTAGAGGGGAGAAAAAAAGTCAACAATCGATACCAATAATATAATGTATCAATTGTAGAAGAAATATAAGTTACAAATCAATTGAAGAGTAAAATACTAGGAACACATTGATTACAAAAGAACTTTAAGTTGTGTTCCGATTATAGAAGAAAAGTAGCAAGTGTGTACCAATTGTTGAAGGAAATGCGACGATTGCAGAAGAAAAGTCATGGATTTTTCCAGGTTACTTTGAAATTTTTAATATTGCCCAATATTATAGATAAATCTTCTACAAATTTGCACATGCCCAGTTCCCTTCTAAGAGAGGTGAATCTCTCTTCAGGTAGAGCTTTTGTGAAGATATTTGTCAACTGATATGAAGTATCTATCAATGAAATATCTATATTACTTAGAGCTACATGATCTCTAATAAAATGGTACGTGACTTCAATATATTTAGTTCTGGAATGCTGCACTGGATTCTTGGTAAGATTTATAGCACTGATGTTGTCGCATAGTAGAGGTATTGATTTGATTCTTAGTCCATAGTCTTTAAGTTGCTGCTTGATCCATAATAATTGAGTGCAGCAGCTCCCAATAGCTATATATTAAGCTTCAACAGTTGATAGAGTCACTGAATTCTGCTTTCTTGAAGACTAGGAGATTAAACACCCTGCAAGAAATTGACAACCACCACTTGTGCTTTTTCTATCCACTTTGAATCTATCATAGTCAACATCAGAGTATCTGTTGGGTTCTCATGTGGGAGAATGTAACAAGTTCTTAAATGTTTTTGATGATGAGCAATACTAATTGATGTTATGTGAATGGTTCAAATATGATGACAATAACAAAGACATGAAACAAAATCCAAGTGAAAAAAATGCTCTTATGGTCACTTATGTATTCATTATATCTCACTTAGAATGTCTTTTAATGTAGGTGTGAATGTACACAAGACAAGCAACAAAATCAAGTGCAAAAGAACAAGACAAGCTGCTGGAACAAGTAGTTGTCAATAGATGAATAGTGTGCTGTCAACAGATGAATAGTGCACCTGTCGATAGATGAATAGTGCACCTGTCGACAGATACACACAGGAAATTGTTTCCTGGAAGGCCAATCTTCTAGATTTTTCAAATCTGTCATCACCTGTTGACAACAGCATGTCGGCTGTCGACAGACGGAGTTTTGGGAAGATTTAATGGCCGGGGTATGATCTATATTTGGGTGATCCCTTTAAGCACGACTCTCCATGTTTGGACACCCATATATAAGGATCATATGAGGCTATTTTCGCAGCAAGAAGCCACCATATCAAAACCCTATGCAAAACTCAAGAGAAGAGCTTCTTCCTGCTGCCCTGCTTCATCCCTCCGACCAGAGCAAAGAAGATCCATCTTCCAAGCGGAGTTGAATCTGGTTTGTCCATGGTTCAAGCTTCTCCATCAACTGATCTTCATCCAAACGAAGCTTGGAGTTCTTCCGGACGACCACCACAAAGAGTTCTTCATTAGGATATACTTCTACATCTCTGAACTCTTCTACTTCTACACCTTTCATATCTTTGTGTGTGTGGTAGTGGTTCAAGCGTTCCTTGTGCTTGATCCACGTGTGGATTATTGTTCTAGTTGCGTGTTTGCATCAGAAAACGTGTGTGTGGTGTGTTGGTCAGATCAAGGCTAGAGTATCTGATCTTTTGTGGACTTGATCTAGCATGTGCTGTGTGTGTGTGGTTGAGCCGTTGTGCTCGTGTGTGTGTGTTGTACTCAGTTCTTGAGTAGTGTGTCCTCACTGCGTGAGGGGTGGACGTAGGAGTCACGTGGTGTGATCTCCGAACCACCTAAAAAATCCCTTGTGCACTGTGGTTTGAATTGTGGTTTGCATTGTGTTGCGCTAGATGCATGCCTAGGGATTTCGTCTACACACTACTTGTTAATTTGTTCACACACAGTACATATGATCAAAGGAGTTTTAATTGAGTAGATCTTCTTATCTAAAGTAATTTTAAATTGCTTATGTTTCCGCTGCAAATCTATTCTACCCCCCTTCTAGCTTTGCCATAACTGAATAACCGATCCTAATAATTGGTATCAGAGCCTGGTTTTCTGTTCATCGGTTGTGTTTTGGGAAATCCGTCTTTGTGTGCTTAACCTCTTTGAGTCCTAACAATATTTTGTTCTGTTGAGTAGGTTTAAATCTGATTCTGATCTGACTTGATTTTCTTGAACTGATTGATTGCCTTTTGATCTCACTCAATATTTTGTTGATTGGTCTAATCATCTGAAACATATGCAGAAATATGGCTAAGTTCTCAAGCATCTTAAATAGACCTGTGATTATTGGGTTGATGATAATGTTGATAAATTGCAGGTCTTCTCTATGAAAACATGCAAGTCTAGAAAGGGAACATAAGAAAAATGCTACATGGCTCATGGCAGCTCAAGAGGCTCTTCCCGTTCAGACGAATCTGAGAATCAAATTTGTCAGAGAAGTCAAGAAACTCTCAAAGTCAGGTAAATCCAATTCAGACCCATTTGATGTATCAATATCTAATTCTGATTCAGAGGATGATATTTCCTATGATGAATTGATAGAATGCTATGAGCACTTGTCCAATCAATTTAAAAGGTAAAAGCTCAAAACAAGAAGCTAAAAGAAAAATTGGAGAAGAATGAAATGATAATTGATAATGCTCAAGCATTCTACGAAGAAAATGAAAAATTGAAAATGGAGAATAAAAAATTGGAAAAGGAAGTCAAAAACTATGAAATCAAGTTCTCTAAGTTGAAAGAAGACCATGATTATGTGGAATCTGAAAATTCTAATTTGAAAAAATGAAAATGAAAAATTGATTGATCATAATGAGAATCTCAAATTTGATAATGATCAATTGAACAAACAAATCTCCAACATGGCTCATGATCACCAAATAAAAGAAAATTGCAATCAACTATTTTAGGAGAATAATCATCTGAAAAAGAAGATTGAATGCTTGTATCATGACAGACCATTAAATGATGACTGGAACAATTCTAAGAAGAAGATTGCTGACTTGGAAAATCAAATTGTTCAAAGTGAAATTGAAAAGAACAAAATGAGAAATGGTCTAATGTCATGACAAACCAACTTCAAACTTTTGAAAAAGAAATTGTTGCATTGAAAGCTGAAAAGGAAAAATTGACAAATGAACTTGAAGTGGTTATTAAACAAAATCAAAATCCTGAAAAGAAGGTTTCTGAATTGAACAAAAAAGCTCCAAATAGGAAGAATCCTATTTCAATTGAAAACCAGAGAAAGAAAAAGAAAAAGAAAACAAGACTCCACAATGTCTCCACATCTCCTCCAGCCGCCAAAAAGGTTTCAGGGCATTCTCCAATTGCATACCATGCCAAGAGATACCAAAGGGTGTCACCTCCACCCTTTCAACCCAAGGGTGATGAAAGGTATTATAGAGGACCTCAGAAATTCCAGCAAATGCATTCATACTATGGTAAGCTTCAGGTAAATTCTCAACCCATTTGCTTTAAATGCAATAGGCCTAGTCATCTTGCTAAATTCTGCTGGAATAAAAATCAACACTCTCATAAAAATGTCAAGTTTGTCCAATGCTTTACATGTCATGAACATGGACATTTGTCTAAGAACTGTTGGCATAAGAATCATGATTTTGTGCATGTTCCCAAGCCCCATGCTCATAATTTCATTAATGAAAGAAATATAGCTATGCAAAAAATAAAATCACTTTGGATTCAGAAATCATTGTTGAATTCTAACATTGACGTCATTGCAGGACCCAAGCAAGTGTGGGTCCCAAAATCAGCTTAATGAACAAGCTGAGATGTCTTGCAGCCAAAAATTAGAAATGGATTCATGACATTGGTTGTGCAAGGCAAGAAATGATGGAGAACAAAGGTAATTTTTTTTTTGAGACTATGATTGAAGACTGTTTAGGTAAAATCTCTTTAACACTTCAGTTTTGAACTGCAAGAATTGAAATGGACTTTTAATTCCATTGAGCAATGAAAAATGTGTTTTTGATGCTATCCCCAAATGACAATGCTTCTTAGCGATTGGAGTCATGCTCAATTTGAGGAAAAATGGATCTTTTATGCAGTGACTATTTGGTATATCAAATGGTGAAATGTGGAAGGACAAGTCCGGCTTGTCTAGAAACTATCATTATGCGTGAGAAATATTCTCCGCCAAGTATCAATAGTCTTATACTGCATAAAGACCCAAAAAAAAAAAATTCAATTGATCATGTTCATACCTTCTTTGTGCAAATTGCTTGACAAGAACATGTGTGAATTGCTTGAATGCTCATTTCAATACCATGCAAACATTATGGGGGAGTAAGTCAAAAAGAGTTTTTGAGTGAGTTGTTTGAGGGACATTCTTGCATATCAATCTTGCCACATGTATCTCTTTAAAAGAATGAATGCTGGTGCTTTTATGCTTATGGATGTTCTTTTGTGTTCAAATGTTTGGTACATTTGTGTATCTCATTGATTGATTTGCTTGAATAATGAGTCATCATATGCACACACTATGGGGGAGTAAGTTAAGGCTAGGTGAGCGAAATTCATAAGGGAAACCCTTCATATTCAATGTGTCTTTATCCCTCAATCTTATGGTTCAAATCACTCTCAATTCAAAGCCTTAAAGCTGAAGTTTCAAAGCCCCTGTCGACAGCCCCAAACACCCTGTCAACAGCTATGCCTTCACAGAACCCAGAAATTGTACCATGTGTGCATCTGTCGACAACCACTTCTTCTGCTGTCGACAGCCAGGCACAGTTCCGAACTTCAAATTTTCTGTCTGTCTGTATCTGTCGACAGCAAGCACCACAGATGTCGACAGACCATACCCTGCCTGAACCTAGTCCTTCACAACTGTCTGTATCTATCGACAGGTTCAAATTTGTTGTCGACAGATACCCATTTCACATCAAATTCTTCATCTTTCTCAACATCTTCATGAGTATGTTCACAATCTTTGTACAAGGGGAGAATAAGGACTTACTATTCATTGTAACCTTTCATATTCACATAGTATCAAAGGCATTGAATTAATCACAATGATTTTGATATAATATTTTGTACTTGAGTCTAGGTTGTGTCATCTAGAAAACATTGATCAAATCTAATGATTTTAACCTAACTCACTTGAATAACTCCCTTGTGGATTATCATGTTTCTAAAATGGTTTGATAAGTAAGAAGGTTTTTGAACTTAATGTTTTACATTAACCATTGACCTTAAATAATCATTGACCTTGATTATTAAAAATAAAAAAAGGGAGAAAAGCTACCTATTTCAAACACTCAAAAGTTCATAAAAAGTATTTGAAATGGGATAAAGGCAGAGTAATGATGAACATCACTGAGTAACCGGGGATATGGGCATCACAAATGTCTATCTTCGCGTCATAAAGTCCTTTCATTATCTCTGAACAATAGTATGATGGTCACTTACACTGAGTAACTGGGGGTACGGCATCCCAAATGTCTACCTTCACGTCAAAAGGTGAAAGTGATCCTAATTACTACTTTTCCCACATTAACTTGACAAAGAAAAAATTCAACGTAAGAAATAGAGTGTAGCCTCCTTGCTTTTACATCAAAGGCAATGTGTTGTTTATTGTTAATCGCTCATGTAGACATTACTTTCAAGTACCATCTGAACATCACCCACAAAGGAACATGTTTTTCTACAATAGTTTTATTCAAAGGGGTTATCTTATGTTCATATATTCTTGAACGGTGTTTTCTAAATGCCATAACTTAAGATTCTCGGAATATTATCTCTTAACCATTGTAGAATTTTATGTGTTTTAATACTAGTGTTTATGACATTTTACAATGGATATAAACCGGTTCTCAACCTTAAAATTCCATTTGAACACTCATACCCCACTCAGATCCTTCACAATTCAGTTCGGGGTCAAGTACTTCTTTGCTTCATTCTTACCCATGTGTGCACTCATTATCTTTTTGGATGTTGCCAAAAGGGGGAGAAACATCAATTGTATAAATTATAAGTTTTGTCATCATCAAAAATGGGGAGAATGTTGGGTTCTCATGTGGGAGAATGTAACAAGTGCTTAAATGTTTTTGATGATGAGCAATACTAATTGATGTATTGTTGGGTTCTCATGTGGGAGAATGTAACAAGTGCTTAAAATCCCTTGTGCACTATGGTTTGCATTGTGTTGCGTTAGATGCATGCCTAGGGATTTCGTCTACACACTACTTGTTAATTTGTTCACACACAGTACATCAGATCAAAGGGGTTTTAATTGAGTAGATCTTCTAATCCGAAGTAATTTTAAATTGCTTATGTTTCCGCTGCAAATCTATTCAACCCCCCCTTCTAGCTTTGCCATAACCGAATAACCGATCCTAACAGTATCCAATTAAATTAGGTTTGCATCATCTGGGATATCATAAACCTAATTCATTTGAATGGGCTAGATATCTAAATATTCTTTTAACTAAAACTAAATAAAATTCCTTAAGATCTGCCTGATATCTAGCACACATGTATACACTGAAAAGTATATCAGGCCTACTAGCTGTTATAAAAAGCAGTGAGATCTAATTTGTGACCGAAATATTCAGTCAAAAAATTTTTTGGCATTAGAGACCGAATAATGATTGAAAATTTTCGGTCACTATCATTGCGGTCTTAGTGACCGAATAGCGACTGACTAGCGGCTGATATGTTCGGTCGCTATGCTCCTTCCCCCCCCCCCTCTCACCCGACGATCACCTTTCCTTTATTCTCTCTCCCTCTCTCTCGTTCGCAGATGACGAGGTCGACGCCGTCGCACCCGCCACCGAAGGTAACCTCCCTCTCTCTCTTTCTCTCTCTCTCTCTCCTCCTCCTCCTCCTCCTCTCCCTCTCTGTTGATTCAATGGTAGGGGTAGCTCGGTGGTGGGGAAATCCATTTTGGGCTGGTTGGGGGGGTTGGGGTTGTGTTGGGGGGGAGGGCCACGAGGGGGTGTGGTGGGGGGAGGGCCACGGTGGGAGGCGAGGCAATGGCCTTCTTGCCCTTCTCCATTAAAGGAGCTCTTCCATTCATATTGCAGACAATTTGATTTAGAAATAATTCAAAGATATCCATATCTCACTGATATTAGGTTTAAAAAGAACAAGAGAAGTCATTGGCCTTATGGCTAAAAGATGGCATAAGTGTCATTCAACAGGGTTCTACTAAAGGTCAAGTCCACTTTTTAACTAGTCTTCTTATTTTTTTTAGGTTGAAAAAGGTTTAATTATGGATCAAAGAGTTTGTCAGATAAGTTATGGCCCATCAAAATTTGCACAGAGTTACCCAAGATTTATTCTGAATGGGTGCAATTTCATACAAGAAACTATACGCAGAGTAAGTCTATGATGATCAGTGGCATATGTGTTAAATGAAGTACATATAATAAAAATGAATATGACTATTATGGTATTATAGAGGAGATTTTACAATTGCAATATCTACCATATATTCTTGTTTAAGTGTCATTAGTTTGACCCCAATTCTATTTGAAATGACACAACGCATGGGATTGTCGATGTTAAACATAAATCCAAATTGAATACTTATGAGCTGTTATTTTGACCGCACAAGTCCAACAAGTATACTATTCAAGCTATCCATCATCCAAGAATAAGAAAGAAATGGTTGGCGGGCAGTTTGCAGGGTTAGATCAAGGCTTTTTTTCAATTACGATTTAGATTTGACTGATCAGACACCTGAAGATATCAATGCCGAATTCTTTCAAGCAAACTTGGTTAACGATGTATAGTTGGTAGCTCATATGGGTTTAGATGAATCTGAAGAGCCATTTTGCTCATCTAAAGAGAATAAAGTTGAAGACGTCAATCCACATGAGTTACGTAATATCAATGTAAGTCAAGTGTTTGATGAGGATTCCGATGAGGAAGAGGAACACACTAGCGATGAGTATGAAGATGATGACAAAGATAGGGCTGAATTAGATATATCGTCAGTATCTGAGGAGGAAATGGATATTGTTTGTAAATGGGTAGAAGATATTTACATCTTTTCATTATTTATAATGTCAATTTTCTTAGAAACTTCACATCTTTCCTTATATAGTTGTTGACTAATATTTATGAATTTTTTTGTTCCCCATGAAGTTATGGTTCGAGGAGCACGATCAAGCTCTAGTGGTGTGAGGAGACCGAGTAGTGGGAGGGCCTCTTCTCTCGCAGCAAGTATGCATATTTAAATTTATAGTTTCTTTGTGCATTGATATGATATATTATTTATGTCATTTAATTCTTATAGGTCCTTCGACGCCTCCTCCTCTCACTGCAGGTATGTATATTTAAATTTGTAAGTATTTGTATTTGATTATATATTATTTAGTATGTCATATTCTAAAGGATCGAGTACCCTACGCCTCTGGCGCCTCCTCCTCCCACGACAAGTATGCATATTTAAATTGTAGTTTTTTTGTGTATTGATTGTGTATTATTTATGCCATTCACATTCTTACAAGTCCTTCGACGTCTCCTCCTCCCACGTAGGTATGCTATTTAAATTTGTAATTATTTGTATATTGATTATATATATTATTAATATGTCATATTCTAAAAGGATCGAGTACCTCTACGCCTCTGATGCCTCCTCCTATCGCGACAAGTATGCATATTTAAATTTGTCGTTTCTTTGTGTATTGATTGTGTGTATTATTTATGCCAATCACATTCTTACAGACTCGAGTCTTTTTGCGTCTCCTCCTCTTGAGGCAGGTATGAATATTTAAAGCATTGAGATTTATGTATCTTTGATTATTTATATTGCTTTTGGCTCTCAAATTTGTACAGGACCGAGTGCCTCTACACCTCCAGTTATGTTGGCAAGTCTCTCTATAGTGCCACAGATAGAGGATGCATTTAGTCAGCAGGAGGGGAGGGAAATTATATAGACGACACCCTATGAGAGGTGTGGATAAATGGGTATGTAATAAATGCGGTGTACTCTATATTGAGAACCACTATTTCATTCATCAACTCATTTTAACATTTATAATTGCAGAGACAAATTAGGGCCTGCCCAGGCGTCGCAATTTATTAGAAAGACAATTCAAGCACACTTTCCTAGGCTTGTCCATCGATTCAATATTTCCCGATGGAGGTCCAAGAGTTGTTGCATCAGATGTTCACGGTATGTAATTCACTATTTTAAATTAATTCTTTCCATTTAATGCATTCAATAAAATAATTATAATACAACTAACTCTTTTTTGTACAAGACAATCATTGATTCACAAGACCCTTTGTGATGGCCCTGGATATTTATGCCCATTAATGCTCCATATCCAGATCCGCCTCCCGCGAACGGACCGAAGTCTCGCAAGGGATAGCTCACACAAGTGTCCAGTAAGAATATAAAAGACAAGCACAATAATATAAGACACAAGAAGTACATGTGCTCATATCTGTTCACAAATTTGTACAACTGTCCCATTACATTAATACATGTCCAATTAAAAGTACAACTAGCTGGGGCATACCCCGAGGGAGCACAAGCTCACACAAACTAAATACTATAACACAACTGCTGGCGGTACACAGTCTGACACAACGCCGCTGCAAGCCAAACACACGGCAAGCCCTGAAAAGAACTGTAGGGAGTGAGCCTCAACAAGTCACAGGCTCAGTAGGGACCACCTAAGGACTACAACACCAACAGAAGAGACCTCAACCTCAATGGGTCTCACTGGCCACATATATACCAAACCATTTCATGCTCACAACATTGTATTTAAACTATAATTAAATATAACACATTAGCTATTCACAACCTCGAAAGTAGAGGAAACAATAGGACTAGTTTCACACAACTAGTTCGCTCACACAGAAATGCCTAGGCCGCAAGCCTCACAGGCACATTATTCCAACGACTGGTAGCCTAAGCTACAAGCCGCACAGGCAAACCACTGCCTAGGTTATAAACTTCACAGCGAGTCTCAAGTACGTGGGTAACAGGACTGCTAACTAAAACTGCCCTTTATACCCAAACCGCAATATGTCGAAATCACACACACCAAGTAACATGATCGGCTACAACGGGCCAATCCTCACACATGAAAACCATATACGATAGCTTACCCGAGGGAGGGTGAAGCACATTAAGTGGAAGGTCATACCACACGACCTCCACAAAACACAGTTCCACGTCAACACCAGAAGACTGGTATACGACGTACCACCACAAACCATTACCCACACGGGGTACAGGTACCTATTCCCACAAGGTACCAGCACGAAAACCACAAGTAAACAGTCCGTAACATGGCACACCATAGCACGCTAAACCACATTTGGTGAGTCAATACTCACTAACCATAACCAAAACTGCGCCACCACTCGGGCACACCACAAGCTACAACCGCAGTCACAATTGTGCCAACACCAGGGCACACCTCAACGAGTCAAACCTCGACTATGAGCCACTAACTCACAAACCACAACGATAGCAAAGCACGAGTCGGAAAGGAACGACGCCACCACACGGTAACAGACTACTGGCTGATCAGGCCAATATCCAACTCGGACAACAAAACACAAGAACAACCTCTCAGTCTCGCAGTCATGGATGAAAGGTCCAACTGCCGCTCCACGAGAACAAGTCAAACAACTGTGGAGACCAACTAACACCACACCTGCAAACACACATATGCAGGTCCATGCCTGGCACCTCTAGGGTCTCTGGCCGGAGCACCCTAAAGTGAGGCACTGGAAAACAGGACTAGTTGGGGACCAGTGACGTCTGCTGGTGTCCGTACCCCCAACTACGAGTGCGCTACAGGCGACTGCACACCCACAAACACAAGCCGTTGCCCTACTGTCGTCTTTCCCTCAGCCGGACGTACACCTCAAACACAGGAGTGAGGGTGTCCAGGAAGACGACACAGACCTCGACGGTACCACACTGTACCTGGACAAACCCCAAGCACAACAAACACATGTGCCTGGCTCACAAAGAACTGGGGTACCCGACTAGAGAGGCATTCCGGAATAGTGCCGGACCACCACACTCGGCTATCACAATCACGATATGTTCACAACACTTTCTATTACCAATTACGATACATATGTTAGAATAGCTTATTCTAGTCACCTTATGACTTACAAGCTAACTTACACAATCATGCATATAACCATATTATGATAAACCATGGCCTGTCATCGGTCACAAAGTGACCTCCACTGCCACGCTAAGCACAACACACTACCACACTTACACTTTATCAATTATCCCTTCAGGGTAATCTGTAAGAGATCCTAAAGGATCGCAGCTAGGTTCCAACGTGAACCTCTCATCGCCACAACACCGCGAACTAATCATATATTAAGATACAATAAGCAATAACGTACGATATGCCATGCACACCAACCATGTGCACGACACCAAAACCCCGTAATATTTCACATAAATCTTGTGCGCTAGGATGTAGTGAATCTTACGCACACACGTAAAGAACTAGTAAACTACATAGCCGGTAAACTGGCCTCAAAGCCCTGTGCTCTAGGAGCACCACAGTGTTATTACACTGCTCAGTATCGATAAACACATTGCATCGCAATACTTGCAACAAGAACATCGTGAAACCACTATACTGATACATGCACAGGTTGGCGGCAACATCGATTGTCGTCCATAGATATAGACGACAGTATTTCTTGCCGTCAATACTAGTAAGCGGCCACCACCTGGCCGTTTACTCAAAATCAACGGTTAGAAACCTAGCCGTTAATCTCCCAACGAAGAACTCAGCGTCAACCGATGTTGACGTCGAGATCTTCAGTACTCAACCACACAAGACGCACAGAACGGTCCCAAGCAGATCACACAGGCAATTTAGCCCTATAAATAATAGAAAAATGAGGGGAAACACTTTCCCTTACATCTGTATACTATAATTAACCGGAAAAGCAAGATCCAACATTTGGATCGATCAAACCACCCAATCTCCCGGCATGGTAAACCTTTTCCCAAAAACACGATTAACAAGCAGTCTATGCAAACGAGCATGACAAGTCAAACAGAAGGAATCAAGGGGTCCAGTCCCTACCTCTGAAACACAAATAAACTCTTAAAGAACCTCATATCGCGCCGAAACCCCAGGAGCTTCCTGCTAACGTGGCCCTCCAATCCGTCATTCCCCGCCTGATTTGCCGCTGCTGCGCGCATCACGGCCTTCCCACGTGCTCCTGTCGACCACCGGAAGTAGTGAAGAGACACAAGGGTACAGGTAGGGGAAGAGGAGGGGAGAAGGTGGGGAAAGAAGAAGGCTTGAGTTTCCCCTAAAAACACAGGCGCCTCAGGTTAACGTCAACCTCTGCGTCGCTAACCAAACCGCCCCAACTAGACGTCCACAACGCTCGCCGCCAAGTTCAACGGTAGATGTCCACATCGATGGACGCCAAGAACATGTTAATGGCAACACCATTGCCGCCAACACACAGAAGACATCACACACCTGGACGCTAACCCACTGTTGATGTCCAGCGCACTGAACACCAACACAGATCCATAACCAACCCCGGTAAGGATCCAATAAGAAACACACAACACAAGTCGCACTGGTCAAGGTGTGACCACCCCATACGCTAAACCGAGGATCCACGAAGATCCAAAAAACGCGCGACGTTACATTACTATCACCTAAAAGAATGTCGCCCTCGACATTCAACATAAACCACGGCACGCCGGACTATTACTTAAAAAAAAAAACAAACCGTGTACAGAACAAGAAGATATACTTTTTCTCTGAACTTGCCTTCAATTTATTTCACACTGCCAATCTCATTCTATTCCATTCTGCACTTGTCCTGCTTCTCCTTTCTCTTTCTTTCATTTCATAACTGCTTTATTTCACGAATTCCATCTATTAGTCGTTATCTTTCTGTCATGGGCAATTCTACCTTGCCAATGGCGCTTTATCTCCTTGGACTGAACCTACTTCCATAATTTTTCGGCTGTGTTTGCAACATTTCTTTTTGGGCCATTCCTTTCTGCTCAATCCTTTTATTTTATTCCTCTACCTTTGGATGTTCTTTCATGCTAAACCTTACTTAAATTCTCGAGTTTCTTAATACCATTCCATTACTTGTCATTGCTAGCCATTATTCTGCTTTATCTGCATTCACATACTTAACTGTCCTGACCTGTGAGTTGCAGTCCCACCACGCTTCCACTGCGCCCTCTGATTAACAAAATATTTGAAAAAATATTTCATAAATTTGCTTCCATTACTATTCACAATTTCTACGCACTTTCACCATTATTCTGATTCCAGTTAATTTTCAATACAGATTGATTTACTTGATCAATCAAAATTTCCAAACTGCTTTCATTTTTGTGGCGCTGTATTTTATTTCAAGAAAATTATGCTGCTTAGCTGACTTTGCGCATATTAACTTTATTTCAATCAGGTGTCATTTGACCTTAAGTCGTTCACTGTTTATCTGATTGCACTCTTTTCTTTCTATACCTGACGGTTTCAATTTCCATTCAGTCATGCTCAGATCTGCACATTATTTCTTAATTATCCTGCCTTTTTATTCTTATATCAATTTTTTTTTGAATACTGTCTCGAGAAAACATTTCTTCTGCCTAAACTAATCCACTTCTTGTGTGCTGCCATACAAACTCTTACTGATCACTTCCTCAGTCCTTTAATTACATCTGTTCCACACAATTTATCATACTCTTTCTTTTCCAAATTAATAATCTGCCAGCTGTCTGCCATGCATCCTTCTCAATTATTCTTTACTTAGCTATTCGTCTTGTACTATACCATTCACACGACAGTTCATACAAACACTCTTCATTGACGACTGCCAAAACTATAATTTGAAGTCAATCTCTTTAAATATTGTAACTAGCTCTGCCTGATTTCTTTATACCACCTAGCTTAATATTGCTCAACGGTTCTTAGCTAATCCATTTCATTCCATTCTGACCCACATAACTGTCACGTCCTAATAAAAGACTATTTATCGGAAGTGACAAAAAACAGGCACAAAAGGTAGTAATTACTTATCCATTCATAACGTCATAAGCGGAAGTTTCATTACATAGACACTCCTCAAAACAACTAAGAAAGGAGTAGATTAAAACAAACTTATTTTATACATCTCATTTCACACTACTAAACAGAAATAGAAACTAGTTGGCTTCGCTCGTCACGGTCGGTCCACTCAGCACTCAAACCCTTAAGCGTCATCCCTAGCTATATCACCTAAACGGTAGGAATATGAGCTAACTAGCCCAGTAGAATTCAAATTCCATAGTTCAATTCATAGTTCAGGAATGTACACAAGATAACCAGACAAGGTCAGGACAGAATATCGAAGAGACACACCAGTTTCAGAATAGTAATCTTGATGCATGACAGTAAGCTCAGATCATACTCAGATACATAGCTCAATAATTGATTCTCATATCAGACACAGAGTATAGGAATTATGATGACCATATTCATAAATGTTTGATGCAATGCCAGACATCCAGATGCCCTTTATCATTCCACGTGGTCCGAAATGAATTCGGGTGCTCCTCCCAGGACTGGACCAGCCCTATTTGCACATGCATA
Source organism: Colocasia esculenta (assembly GCA_014218235.1). Classification (NCBI taxonomy): domain Eukaryota; kingdom Viridiplantae; phylum Streptophyta; class Magnoliopsida; order Alismatales; family Araceae; genus Colocasia; species Colocasia esculenta. Next base: position 30,896,323 of record CM024757.1, on the reverse strand, counting down.
AAAATCATAGGGGTACAAAGACCCATAATGTCATCTCCATTTATTCACATCTCATAAGGTGTCAAGAATATGAACTCTCAAGTGATCAGATTTCATAAACTCATTACCGAATACCGAATAGACTCAATCAGAGTGCTATTCGTAATTGACAACTTTAGGACTAATTCAAGAAAGTTAGGTACACAAAGTGGGTGAAATTTGCGGTAGTATGACAGTAAATATCAAGGTAAATGAGGGTAACTTCCTGGCTTTTAGGATGAAGTTTTAGCATGGATTCGGACATGACAAAGTGCAGAAATTCGAATCAGCATAGTACCTGTCGATAGCCAGGAAGGGCTGTCGACAGCAAGCAGCAGACAGAGCTCAGGTTTTCTGGCTCTGTGTGTTCCTGTCGACAGCAAAAAGGGACCTGTCGATAGATCCACACAGTCCAGAAACCTGGAGTTCTGGAAGGCATGCGCCTGTCGACAGCTTTGGGCTGGCTGTCGACAGGTAGCTGCAGAACTTCCAGAGAGGACTTTAAATCTATCCTAAACACCCTAACTATAGAACTTATGAACCTAAACATGTTTGATATCAAATCTAAGAGTCTAATGGTAGCTCTCACAGCGGTTTATAAGCTAAAGAAACAGGATGAAAGAAGAAACGTATAATTCCAACTTAGCTAACTAGAAATAAACTTATAGAGAAATGGAAACATAGTCTTAATAATAATGGCTAAATGGAAGATTCTTATAGGTTGGACACTAAATCACAAAATACTTATGGATCTCAATCAAAGCTTGGAATACCTACCAATTGAACAGAAGTTCTCATACAGTTCTAAAATATTAGGCTTCTACATGACTCTAACTCATGAACAGGGATCAAAAGTAGAACAAGAATTGATTTCTAACTAGAATCAAGTTATTCCATCCCCAACAAGAGTAACTCTACCATGATTGGAAGGAACAGAGAATCACAAGTATAATCACTCTTTCTCTCATTACGAATTCCTTGTGACATATGAGCAAAACCGAATTGAACCATAGAGAGATGAATCCTACCTTGTCAACAGTTATTTTTCACACGCTCTTAACGAAGGCACCTAACCCTGAAAGATTAGAGTTCCCACAAAGTTGATGGGTGTTGGCAACTCTACAGGTGGAAGCAACAACACTCCCCCACGGCAGCAACTCTAACCCCACTAGGAACCAACCCAGTAGAGAGACAACTCCAGCAATAGCCACCGTCTCCAGGTAAGAGCAGTAATATAAGAAAACCAGGTACAAGAGCTGAAGAAGGTGTAAGAACAGAGAATAATCCAAGAAGCTTGCGTTGGAAAGGCTCCCTTGCTGTTTACGGTACAGGTTTTATAACCCCAAGCTTTTTCATGCACAAAGACACGTTAACCATGAGGTGTCATAGTAGAAACCCTTTGGTTTTTACCTTAACACGTTGCACATGCAGGATTCCCAAGCTCCCACGTAGTTAACCTTTATGATTACCCCAACCTTAGGTGTGCTGGCCTCTCCAAGGCTCTACACGTAGGCATCCTGTAATTTATCAAAAAAATGTTACGTAAATACCCCTAATTCAACTGGTCCAATATTCACTATGTAAACCCATCCAAATGGTGTCCATTTGTAATGAAATTTAACCATAGACTAATTGATTTTTACAATTATAGTGATTTTAGTTTAATTTTTAGAATTTATTTTACAGTAGGTGAAAAATCACCCGAAAAATAGTCGCGTCGACTTAATCTCGGAATCCGTACGTCAAAAAATTCGGATAATTACATATTTGACTTCTCCACATTTTTCTGGAAATTATGATGTTCTCGGATTTTTATTTCGTTGTTGTTTTTCGGTGTCGCCTTGTGGGAGCGCACACGTCGATGCAAGACACTGGGGTAACGTTCATTACCACTAATTAAACCTAACTTCCCGTTATCACAATTTAATAACAATCCTAATGTATTTTAACCACATTATTCCCATTTTCTTAACACTTTGAATTTCTGGGGCGTTACAACTCTCCCCTACTAAAAGAAATTTGGTCCTCCAAATTTAATTACACAAAGATGTGGTTACTAACCTGTAAACACTCTGGATACTTGTCCTTGATGGCCTCTTCCAATTCCCATGTTGCTTCTTCTTGTCCTTGCTTATTCCATTGATCTTTAGTAAAGGAACTTCCTTGTTCCGAAGTTGCTTGATTTTTCGATTGAGGATCTGTACGAGTCTTTTTTCATATGCCAAATTTTCCTTGTACATCCAGATCTTGGTATCCAATAATGTGTTCCGGATCATATACATTTTTCTTAACATTGACACATGAAAGATATCATGCACATTGGATAATTGTGGTGGAAGTGCCAATTGGTATGTCACCAACCAACTCTCTCTTCAATATTTCAAAAGGTCCAATGTATTTTGGACTCAATTTTCCCTTGATACCAAATCTTTTAATTCCTCTTCGGGGTGATACTTTAAGAAACACATGTTCTCCTTGCTGAAATTCTAACTCTCTTCTACATCGATCAACATAACTTTTCTGTCGGTCTTGAGCAGCTTTATCCGATCTTGTACTAACTTGATAATTTCTGTTGTCTCTTGGATCATTTCTGGTCCAGAATATGTGTTTCTTTTAATTCGACCCAACACAATGGTGATCTACATTGTCGACCATACAAGCTTCAAAAGGTGCCATTTGAATGGTGGACTGGTAGCTATTGTTATATGCAAATTCCATAATAGCTAGATGAGTGTTCCAGTCATTTTCGAACTCTAATACACAAGCACGACACATATCCTCAACAATTTGATTCACCCATTCGGTCTGTCCATCTGTTTGAGGGTGAAATGCAGTACAAATTTTAATTTTGTTCCCAAAGCATCTTGTAATTCTCTCCAAAAATGCGAAGTAAATCTGGCATCTCGATCAGAAACTATGTTCTTTGGGATTCCATGTAACCATACAATTTCTTTCATACATAACACTGCCAAAATATTAACAGACCATCTTGTCTTTATTGCTAAGAAATGAGCTGATTTGGTAAGTCTGTCAATGATTACCCAAATAGCATCAAATCCACTCAGTGTCTTAGGTAATCCCAATAAAATCCATAACCATGCTATCCCATTTCCACTCTGGTATCTCAAGTGGTTTTAATTTTCCTGTAGTTTTCTGGTGTTTTGCCTTAATTTTCTGACATGTCAAACATTTTGCAATAACCACAATATCCTTCTTCATATTGCACCACCAAAAATACTTCTTCAAATCTTGATACATTTTGACAGCTCCAGGATGAATAGTGTAGTGAGACCGATGAGCTTCTTCTAAGATCTGTTTCTTGATTTCGGGATTATCCGGTACACACAATCTGTCCCGAAATCGAAGATTTCCATGAAAATCTTCATTAAAATCAGGTTTAGAAGCCAATTTTTCTCTGATTCCTACCAATATAGGGTCATTGTCCTGTTGCTCATTGATTTGCTTCAACAAATCTGACTGCACTATCAAGTTGCTAATCACAATTCTTTCTTCTTGTTTTTCAACTTTCAAGCTCAATGTGGAAAATTCTTCTAACAATTTCCATTCCCTTATTTGCAACCGAAACATCTTGGCTATAGGATTTCTGCTAAGTGCGTCAGCCACAGTGTTTCCTTTTCCCGGATGGTATTCAATCTTGAAATCATAGTCTTTGATATATTCCATCCATCTCCTTTATCTCATGTTCAGTTCTTTTTGTGAAAAAAAATACTTGAGACTCTTATGATCGGAGTACACTATGAATTGGGTATCATACAGGTAGTGTCTCCAAAGCTTAAGAGCAAAGACCACAGCAGCCAATTATAAATCATGTACTGGGTAGTTCTTCTCGCGAGTCTTCAATTGTCTTGAAGCATAGGCAATTACTCTTCTATCTTGCATTAATACACAACCCAGTCCAATGTTGGAAGCATCAGTATAAACCTCAAATATTTTTCCTTCCACCGGCAAAGCTAGAATTGGTGCAGATGACAGACACTCTTTTATAATTGGAATGCTTCCTCACAATTCTCATTCCAGATAAAAGCAGTTCCTTTTCTAGTCAACTGTGTAAGAGGTGAGGCAATTCTAGAAAATCTTGACAAATCGCCGGTAGTAACTGGCCATGCCTAAAAACTTCTTACTTCAGTAAGATTCTTAGGTTGCTCCCATTTCTGAATGGTTTCAATCTTTGAAGAGTCTACTGATAGACCTTCTTTAGAAATAATGTGTCCTAAGAACATTACTTCTTTCAACCAAAATTCACACTGCTAAACTTTGCATATAACTTATTGTCTCGTAACAATTGCAAAGTGATCCGTAGATGGGCTTCGTGCTCCTCCATACTTTTGGAGTAGATCATTATATCATCAATAAATACACCGCAAACTGATCTAAATAATCTGAACACATCATTCATCAGACGCATAAATGCAGCCGGTGCATTGGTCAATCCAAACGACATCACCACAAATTCATAATGTCCATATCTTGTTCGAAAGCCGTTTAATAATATCTGATTCTTGAATTTTAAGCTGATGATATCCAGATCTTAAATCAATCTTGGAAAAACACTGAGCTCCAGACAATTGATCGAATAGATCATCAATTCTCGGAAGTGGGTACTTATTCTTTATAGTCAATTGATTTAACTGCCGATAATCTATACACAACCGCATAGACCAATCCTTTTTTCTTAACAAATAAACCGGAGCACCCCAAGGTGAGGTACTAGGTCTAATGAATCCCTTCTCCATCAATTCCAACAATTGTCTTTTCAGTTCTTTCAGTTCTTCTATTGACATTCTGTAAGGTGTTCTAGAAATTGGTGTAGCTCCTGGTACCAACTCAATTGAAAAATTCACCTCTCTATTAGGTGGTACGCCAGGTAGCTCTTCAGGGAAAACATCAAGAAATTCTCTTACTACCGGAATATCTTCCAATCCCGCAATACTCTGATTTAATAGGGTCACGGAAGCCAAATACCCTTGACAACCCTTTTGTACTAATTTACAAGCTTTCACTGCTGAAATTATTGGTATTCTTTTGGTTTGAGGTTTATCAAAGGTCATAGAATAATTTTCCTCTCCTAGGAAAGTCACTTGTCTCAATTGGCAATCTAGATTTACGTGGTATTTCGATAGCCAATCAACCCCAAGGATTACATCATAATCCCACATTTCTAAACATATCAGATCGCCAGGTAAATCATGTCCTTGACCATGATCTGACTAGCATGGTAATATTCTTTAAGCTTTTTACCCTCACTTAAAGGAGTTGCAACCTCAAGTTGTGTGGTTAATGGAACTGACTTTACATCCAACAATTTAGCAAACTCATAGCTAATGAAAGAGTGCGTAGCTCCAGAATCAAACAACACAATGCAGGTTTTGAGTTTACTAATAAAGTACCTTCAATCATCCGCCTTCCTGCGGGGATTCAGGTTCCACATCCTGAATGGCTTGTAGTCTTCCTTGTTTTACTTGGGGTTCTTATTTGTTGGTGTTGTCCTTAGCCATCGGGCTCACGAGCTGTCCGGAATTCGGTGTTGAGTGCTACCACACTGGAAACATGCACCCAATTTACGCCAACAATTCTCAACCTTATGCCCGATACGATGGCAATGCTTACAAATCTCCTTACTTCCTACCGGAGCTTTGCCTACCTTCTTAGCAGCTTGCTGAATCTTCGGGGCATTCCCCGACTCATACTTCTTTTTTGATCTGAAGACCCTTCCTCCGATTTCCCTCTAATCTTATCCACAGTTTCGTTTGCAGCTTCAAATGCCAAGGCTCTTTTTACCATTTCTGAATAGGTAGTAATCAGATGAGGAGTTAGCTGCGTAATAAAATTAGGATGCAAACCATTCATAACCTCTTAGCCTTTAGCTTTTCCGTGGATATAAGATGAGGAGCATATTTTTGACAATCGGCAAATTGAGCCTCATACTCGGATACCGACATTCTTAGCTGCTTTAACCCAGCAAATTCATTCGCTTTCTTCTCCTGAACCACCTCAGAGAAATATTGCTCATTAAACAGTTCTACAACTCTTCCCAACTAACTTGATTTGAATCTTCCAGGGTAGCTTCCACAGTTTCCCACCAAGCACGAGCATCCCGATCTAATTGGAATGTAGTGAGACAAACCTTTCTTCTTCCGTACACTTAATCATTTTGAATATCCTTTCAATATCTTTTAGCCAATTCTCAGCTTCATCCGGATCCGTACTTCCTGCGAATCTCGGAGGGTCCAGGCTTGGAAATCCTTGAACAAGCTTGTCCCATTGTGACTATTATTTTTTGCTACCACCTTCATTATTCGGTTAGATCATGCATAGAACTCTCCATCTTCTTCCAGTTAGCATCACCACCATCCATGATTAAGTCAAAAGGAATCTGAAACATTCAGTAATACATTCATTAATTTCACAAGCATCCCAATCTTGCATTCATCACATACATAATTCAATTTCACATAACACACCATCTATATTATGAAGTCAAATATTTACATTGTAATACAATCCCATGTATCCACAAAATATCACAGCCTTCTCCTACCAAGTTTATCATATATACAAAACTCCAACCTCCACTAACCTCTCACTCCACATACATATGGGAGTTACATATATACAATCAGTGTTTACACAAAAAGAGAGGTACACAAAAAGATGAGTAGTCTAAGTCTTCTTCTAGTTTCGGGTCAGATCTATAACGGTTTCTGTTGGCGGTGCTTGCTGTTCTACTCCGGCCCCATGGTACAGCTCTCTAGCAGCATCAGTCAATGCCTCCCAATGACCTTCAACTTGGTGGAGCAACAGATCCTGTCCCAACTTCAAGTTATCCAGATTGATCATAACTTGGCTCATAGTTTCTAGAGAAGCACAGGGATTGCCCGCCATGAAAGCACCTGCAGTCAAGTTGAGCACCTCTTCCTTAATTTGCAGGTGGGCTTCTCGCTGCACTTGGGCATAGAGCTCTATATCCTGACGTAGCATTTCCATGGCAGCAACCAACCTTTCTTGGGCATTCATGTCCATTCTGAAATAATTAACAGGTTAAGCATTTACATGATTATAAAAATCATGCTAACTAATCCCATGTTTCTACCCCAACTCACTGATTTCCCTAGGTTTATCGAACTAAGGCTCTGATACCAACTTTATCTGTCACGTCCTAATAAAAGGCTATTTATCGAAGTGACAGAAAACAGGCACAAAAGGTAGTAATTACTTATCCATTCATAACGTCATAAGCGGAAGTTTCATTACATAGACACTCCTCAAACAACTAAGGAGGATTAGATTAAACAAACTTATTTTTACATCTCATTTCACACTACTAAACAGAATAGAAACTAGTTGGCTTCGCTCGTCACGGTCGGTCCACTCAGCACTCAAACCCTTAAGCGTCATCCCCAGCTGTATCACCTGAAACAGTAGGAAATAATGAGCTAACTAGCCCAGTAGAATTCAAATTCCATAGTTCAATTCATAGTTCAGGAATGTACACAAGATAACCAAGACAAGGTCAGGACAGAATATCGAAGAGACACACCAGATTTCAGAATAGTAATCTTGATGCAATGACAGTAAAGCTCAGATCATACTCAGATACATAGCTCAAGAATTGATTCTCATATCAGTCATAGAGTACAGGAATTATGATGACCATATTCATAAAATGTTTGATGCAATGCCAGACATCCAGATGCCCTTTATCATTCCACGTGGTCCGAAAATGAATTCGGGTGCTCCTCCCAGGACTGGACCAGCCCTATTTGCACAGGCATAAAAATCATAAGGGGTACAAAGACCCAATAATGTCATCTCCATTTATTCACATCTCATAAGGTGTTCAAGCATATGAACTCTCAAGTGATCAGATTTCATAAACTCATTACTGAATACCGAAGAATAAACTCAATCGGAGTGCTATTCGTAATTGACAACTTTAGGACTAATTCAAGGAAAGTTAAGGTACACAAAGTGGGTGAAATTTGCGGTAGTATGACAGTAAATATCAAGGTAAATGAGAGGGTAACTTCCTTGGCTTTTAGGATGAAGTTTTAGCATGGATTCGGACATGACAAAGTGCAGAAATTCGAATCAGCATAGTACCTGTCGACAGCCAGGAAGGGGCTGTCGACAGCAAGCAGCAGACAGAGCTCAGGTTTTCAGGCTCTATGTGTTCCTGTCGACAGCAAAAAGGGACCTGTCGATAGATCCACACAGTCCAGAAACCTGGAGTTCTGGAAGGCATGCGCCTGTCGACAGCTTTGGCTAGCTGTCGACAGGTAGCTGCAGAACTTCCAGAAAGGACTTTAATATATCCTAAACACCCTAACTATAGAACTTATGAACTTAATCATGTTTGATATCAAATATAAGAGTCTAATGGTAGCTCTCACAATGGTTTATAAGCTAAAGAATAGGATGAAGAAGAAACGTATAATTCCAACTTAGCTAACTAGAAACAAACTCTATAGAGAAATGGAGACATAGTCTTAATAATAATGGCTAAATGGAAGATTCTTATAGGTTGACACTAATCACAAAATATTTAAGGATCTCATCAAAGCTTGGAATACCTACCAATTGAACAGAAGTTCTCATACAGTTCTAACAATATTAATGCTTCTACATAACTCTAACTCATGAACAGGGATCAAAAGTAGAACAAAATTGATTTCTAACTAGAATCAAGTTATTCCTTCCCCAACAAGAGTGACTCTACCATGATTGGAAGGAAAAACAGAGAATCACAAGTATAATCACTCTTTCGCTCATTACGAATTCCTTGTGACATATGAGCAAAACCGAATTGAACCATAGAGAGATGAATCCTACCTTGTCAATAGTTAATTTTTCACATGCTCTTAACGAAGGCACCTAACCCAGCAAGATAAGAGTTCCCACAAAGTTGATGGGGGGTTGGCAAACTCTACAGGTGGAAGCAACAACACTCCCCCACGGCAGCAACTCCAACCACTAGGAACCAACCCAGCAGAAGAGACAACTCCAGCAATAGCCACCGTCTCCAGGTAAGAGCAGTAATAGCAGAGAAAACCAGGTACAGAGTTAAGAAGGTGTAAGAACAGGAGAATAATCCAAGAAGCTTGCGTTGGAAAGGCTCCCTTGCTGTTTACGGTACAGGTTTTATAACCCCAAGCTTTTTCATGCACAAAGACACGTCAACCATGAGGTGTCATGGTAGAAACCCTTTGGTTTTTACCTTAACATGTTGCACATGCAAGGATTCCCAAGCTCCCACGTAGTTAACCTTTATGATTACCCCAACCTTAGGTGTGCTGGCCTTTCCAAGGCTCTACATGTAGGCATCCTGTAATTTACCAAAAAAAATGGTTACGTAAATACCCCCTAATTCAACTGGTCCATATTCACTATGTAAACCCATCCAAATGGTGTCCATTTGTAATGAAATTTAACCATAGACTAATATGATGGTTTTACAATTATGGGATTTTGTTTAATTTTTAGAATTTATTTACAGTAGGTGAAAAATCACCCGAAAAATGGTCGCGTCGACTTAATCTCGGAATCCGTACGTCGAAAAATTCGGATAATTACATATTTGACTTCTCCACATTTTTTGGAAATTATGATGTTCTCAGATTTTTTTTTCGTTGTCGTTTTCTGGTGTCGCCTTGTGGGAGCGCGCACGTCGATGCAAGACACTAGGGTAACGTTCATTACCACTAATTAAACCTAACTTCCAGTTATCACAATTTAATAACAATCCTAATGTATTTTAACCACATTATTTCCATTTTCTTAACACTTTGAATTTCTGGGGCGTTACAATAACTCTGTCTTACCCTGAACATTCTTAATCTTAGCTTCAGTCTTTTTCAAACATAAACTTTACTTTTTCTCTGCTCAACTACAATCAATTGCTAATCAACAATAACCTTATCTGAAACACTGCATTCCTTAACGAACCAATCTATGCAATTCTCATAAACTGTTACTTGCCAAACTAATATCTTTCTTACGGAGTTGTCAGAAAAGTCCACTATGCACTGATCTTCTTTTACCCTTTCTTTGGTTAACTGACTACCTCTGTTCAAACCTCTAATTATCAAAACACCCTTATCCTTATCAGACGATCATAATTCTTTGCTCTTCTATTTACCCACACTTCATTTGAAGTCAATCTGTCGCACTTAATCATTCTCAACTTGCCAGAACATTAATCACATTATTATTCAAGCTACTTCTCTATTCTTGCTAACACAAATCTTAAACAATACCTCTGTCAAGGCCCTCATATGCAACTTATCACACACACACTATTCCTTACTAGTAACATTCTACTGATCTGTCACAGTAACACCCTATATCTATCTCTGATAACTCTATACTTTACTAACATATATCAGGCATATCCCTCTCAAGGCACTACTTTACCTTTCTCCTCTAATCTCTGCAACTGAAGACCTTTAAATTCTATACTTTAACTACACTATTGCCAGGTGCTACCACACAACTTATGCCATTATCCACACTGTGGCTCACCACTGCTCACAACTGCCAATTTAACAACAGAAACACACGGTTTACGTGTCAAAAACTCACGTAAAACTACTTTATATCACACAAACCACAGACTCACTACCAACAGTGGACATTAATTCATGTATTGGGACATTGTAACTTCAATGTCTTTTCATATTCTAACTGGACATTACTCTGATACCAACTGTGACGGCCCTGAATATTTATGCCCATTAAGGCGCCATATCCAGATCCACCTCCCGCGAACGGACCGAAGTCTCGCAAGGGATAGCTCACACAAGTGTCCAGTAAGATATAAAGACAAAGCACAATAATATAAGACACAAGAAAGTACACGTGCTCATATCTGTTCACAAATTTGTACAACTATCCCATTACATTATACATGTCCAATTAAAAAGTACAACTACCTGGGGCATACCCCGAGGGAGCACAAGCTCACACAAACTAACTACTACAACACACTACTGGCGGTACAAGTCTGACACAACGCCACTGCAAGCGAAAACACACGGCAAGCCCTGAAAAGAACTGTAGGGGAGTGAGCCTCAACAAGTCACAGGCTCAGTAGGGACCACCTAAGGACCACAACAACCAACAAAGAGACCTCAACCTCAATGGGTCTCACTGGCCACATATATAACCAAACCATTTCATGCTCACAACAATTGTATTTAAACTACAATTAAATATAAACACATAAGCTATTCACAACCTCGGAAAGTAAGAGGAAACAATAGGACAAGTTTCACACAACTATTTCGCTCAACACAGAAATGCCTAGGCCGCAAGCCTCACAGGCACATTATTCCAACGACTGGTAGCCTAAGTTACAAGCCGCACAGGCAAACCACTGCCTAGGCTATAAACTTCACAGGCGAGTCTCAAGTATGTGGGTAACATGACTGCTAACTAAAACTGGCCCTTTATATCCAAACCACAATATGTCGGAAATCACACACACCAAGTAACATGATCGGCTACAGCGGGCCAATCGATCACACATGAAAACCATATACGGTAGCTTACCCGGGAGGGTGAAGCACATTGAGTGGAAGGTCACACCACACAACCTCCACAAAACACAGTTCCACGTCAATACTAGAAAGACTGGTATACGACGTACCACCACAAACCATTACCCACACGGGGTACATGTATCTATTACCACAAGGTACCAGCACGGAAACCACAAGTAAACCAGTACCGTAACAGGGCACACCAAAGCAAGCTAAACCACATTTGGTGAGTCAATACTCACTAACCATAACCAAAACTGCGCCACCACTCGGGCACACCACAAGCTACAACCGCAGTCACAATTGTGCCAACACCAGGGCACACCTCAAACGAGTCAAACCTCGACTATGAGCCACTAACTCACAAACCACAACGAATAGCAAAGCACGAGTCGGAAAGGAACGACGCCACCACACGGGAATGGACTACTGGCTGATCAGGCCAGTATCCAACCCGGACAACACAACACAAGAACAACCTCTCAGTCTCGCAGTCACGGATGAAAGGTCCAACTGCCGCTCCATGAGAACAAGTCAAACACTGTGGAGACCAACTAACACCACACCTAAGACACACAGCTGCAGGTCCATGCCTGGCACCTCTAGGGTCCTTGGCCGGAGCACCCTAAAGTGAGGCACTGGAAAACAGGACTAGCTAGGGACCAGTGACGTCTGCTGATGTCCGTACCCCCAACTACGAGCGCGCTACAAGCGACTGCACACCCCACAAACACAAGCCGCTGCCCTACTGTCGTCTTTCCCTCAGCCGACGTACAACTCAAACACAGGAGTGAGGGTGTTCAGGAAGACGACACAGACCTCGACGGTACCACACTGTACCGGACAAACCCCAAGCACAACAACCACGTGCCTGGCTCACAAAGAACCTGGGGTACCCGACTAGAGAGGCATTCCGGAATAGGCGCCGGACCACCACACTCGGCTATCACAAATCACGATATGTTCACAAACACTTTCTTTTACCATTACGATACATATGTTAGGAATAGCTTATTCTAGTCACCTTGTGACTTACAAGCTAACTTACACAATCATGCATATAAACCATATTAATGATAACACCATGGCCTATCATCGGTCACAAAGTGACCTCCACTGCCACGCTAAGCACAACACACTACCACACTTACACTTTATCAATTATCCCTTCAGGGTAATCTGTAAGAGATCCTAAAGGATCGCAGCTAGGTTCCAACGTGAACCTCATTGCCACAACACCGCAAACTAATCATAATAATTAAGATACAAAGCACAATAACGTACGATATGCCATGCACACACCAACCATGTGCAACGACACCAAAACCCCGTAATATTTCACATAAATCTTGTGCACTAGATGTAGTGATCTCACGCACACACGTAAAGAACTAGTAAACACATAGCCGGTAAACTGGCCTCAAAAGCCCTGTGCTCTAGGAGCACCACAGGTGTTATTACACCGTTCAGTATCATAAACACATTGCATCGCAATACTTGCAAAGAACATCATGAAACACACTATACTGATACATGCATAGGTTGGCGGCAACATCGATTGTCGTCCATAGGATATAGACGACAGTATTTCTTACCGTGAATACTAAGTAAGCGGCCACCACCTGGCCATTTACTCAAATCAATGGCTAGAAACTAGCCGTTAATCTCCCAATGAGAACTCAGCGTCACCAATGTTGACGTCGAGATCTTCAGTACTCAACACACACAGGACGCACAGAACGGTCCCAAGCCGATCACATAGGCAATTTAGCCCTATAAACAACAGAAAAACGAGGGGAACACTTCCCCTTACATCTGTATACTAAATTAATTGGAAAGCAAGATCCAACATTTGGATCGATCAAACCACCCAATCTCTTGGCATGGTAAACCTTTTTCCCAAAAACACGATTACAAGCAGTCTATGCAAACGGAGCATGACAAGTCAAACAGGAGGAATCAAGGGATCCAGTCCCTACCTCTGAAACGCAAATAAAATCTTAAAGAACCTCATATTGCGCCGAAACCCCAGGAGCTTCCCGCGAACGCGGCCCTCCAATCCGTCATTCCCCACCTGATTTGTCGCTGCTGTGTGCATCACAGCCTTCCCACCTGCTCCCATCGACCATCGGAAGTAGTGAAGAGACACAAGGGTACAGGTAGGGGAAGAGGAGGGGAGAAGGTGGGGAAAGAACAAGGCTCGGGTTGCCCCTAAAAACACAGGCGCCTCAGGTTAACGTCAACCTCTGCGCCGCTAACCAAACCGCCCCAACTAGGCGTCCACAACGCTCGCCTCCAAGTTCAACGGTAGACGTCCACATCGATGGACGCCAAGAACATGTTAACGACAACACCATTGCCGCCAACACATAGAAGACGTCACACACCTGGATGCTAACCCACTGTTGATGTCCAGTGCACTGAACACAAACACAGATCCATAACCAACTTCGGTAAGGATCAATAAGAAACACACAACACAAGTCGCACTGGTCAAGGTGTGACCACCCATACGCTAAACCGAGGATCCACGAAGATCCGAAAAATGCGCGACGTTACACCCTTGGATGAGGTGCGATCTCGATTAGCCTAGACGACCACCGCACGACAATTGTTGAAACATATAATGTACAATATGAGGAAAAAGTGCGCAGAATATTTGTCAGAGCGCAGATGTGACCCTTTGGAGGGAGCACGACCCTATTTGGATGAGGAGGGAGTATTGGTGAGATTTGTGTGACAAATGGGCTGAGGAGAGGTGGCAAGAAACTTCCACCATAATGAAAGCCAATTGTGCCACAATCTTGAGGCTAACGAACATACGAGTGGGTCCGTCTCTTTTGCGACCCATCAAGCAAGATTGGTAAGTCATGTGTCCTATTATGATATATTTTATTTATATAAGTACTCATTTGTGAAATGTGATTTGCAAAACAGGAAAAGGCATTAAAGCATGCACCGACATTTCAGGAGGTCTTTGATGAGACCTATAGAAAGAAGGGGATGGACCAATATATTAGTGAGAGAGCCCGAGAGGTTGCTGTAAGTTTTTATAGGCATATAAAGTTTTATGTTTTCTCATTAATGATTAATATAAATTAACAAAAAATTTTATTCAATTTTTAAGAGTCATATAACAGGCAGATGAGTGACAAGTACGCGGGGGAGGACCACCAGTCGCAGTTAGATCTTGATGTATGGGTTGTGGCATCTGGTGCGCTAAAGAAGGGCCATGTATATGGTTTTGGGCACAGCCCAGACACGAGCATGGTACTATGTAGCTCTTCGATTTCAGGATCACATGAGACCAATCCTTTCACGATGCCCGCACCCCCTGGTACTGCTTCTGCTGATGTCACGGGGTTCATTCGAGATGAGATATCCGGCATGGAGACATGACTTGTCTAGACTATGTGCACGGAGGTCTCTGACTTCGTCCATGCCCAGCTCTCCCAGGCCTTCTTCCAGACCCTCTCTCAGCCCCTCTCCCCGGCCTTCATCCCGACAGCGATTCCTCCTCACGGAGCACCCTCGGTAGCAGCATGAGCCCCTCATGTGACTTTTTGATTTTAATTTATTTTAAATTCACATTAAGTAAGTTAGTTTAGTTTTAAAATAAAGAACTTGGGTTTGAGGGTCCAAAATTAGAAATACTAGTCCGATCGGCCTCCGGTTTGTTCCAGCACGGCCGGGGAGATGAGTGTGTCGCGTAAAATTGACAGAGTTCAAATTAGACTCCCAATTTGAGCTTGGTGCTCAAATTCACATTAAGCAAGTTAGTTTAGTTAAAAAAATAAAACCCTAGGTTTGGGGGTCCAAAATTAGAAATACTAATCCGATTGGCCTCCGGTTGGTTCTAGCACGGCTAGGGCAATGAGTATGACTAGTGAAAACTGACGGAGTTCAAATCGGACTCCCGGTTTGAGCTCGACGCTCAAATTCACATTAAGCAAGTTAGTTTAGTTTAAAGATGAAGAACTTAGGTTTGAAAGTCCAAAAATATAAATACTAATCCAATCAGCCTCGGTTTATTCTAACACGGTCGGGGCGATGAGTGTGACTCGTGGATACTGACTGCGTTCAAATCAGACTCCCAGTTTGAGGTCGGCGCTCAAATTCACATTAAGCAAGTTAGTTTAGTTTAAAAAACAAAAAAAACCTAGGTTTGTGGGTCCAAAATTAGAAATATTAATCTGATCGACCTTCAGTTGATTCCTGCACGGCCGAGGTGATGAGTGTGATTTGTGAAAACTGACGAAGTTTAAATTTATATTCATCAAATTAGTTTAATTTAAAAGTGTGAATTATATAGAAAAATAAACTCTAAAAATTTAATAATTTATTTTTTATAATATTTAATTTTAATTTATTATTTTTATATGTCTATTGTAGGTTCCTTCATCGAGTGGCGTTGGAGGAGATGAGGGCGAGGAGGATGCAGAGGATCCATGATTTTCTTTTCATTGTTATGGACATTTTATGTATTGTTGTGGACATTTTATGTATTATTGTTATGGATATTTTATGGACATTTATGTATTAATATTGTGGACATTTTATGTATTATTGTGAACAATTTTTATTTTTATTATATATGTAAATAGATTTTTTAAATAAATATATTTTTTAAAAAATAAAAAGATAGATACCTATTAGCGACCAATTTTTTTGCCACAAAATCAGTCACAATATAGTGACCGAATTTATGACTGAAAAAATCTATCGCTAAGCCAACATTTAATTAGTGATCGAAAGCTTTCGATCACTATTTTAGTCGCTATTTCGATCATTGTTTTGTGACCGAAATAGTGACAAAAAAATTTCGGTCGTTGTCGTCGCTTTAGAGACCAAATAGAGACTGAACAATTACGGTCTCTGATCTGTGACCGAAAAAATTTGGTCACAATATTGTGACAATAATTCTTCACCGACATTTTCGATCACTATTCGGTCGCAATTGAGTCACTATTTCCTTTAGTCACTGAATTGTGACTGAATAGAGATCGACTTTGTCGGTCTCTATCTGTATTTTTTCTTGTGGTGATGGTCTGATCTGAGAGAAATGATGTTGAACTTTTGATGCCTCTGAGCTAACTTACTGAATTTTGGGAAAGCTTCAAAGGTGTTTTCTTTTGATTCCAGAAATGATACCCAAGTGTATCTGGAATAATCATCCACTATGACGAATCTAAAATTTTTGCTCCCAAGCTTGTTGTTCTCATTGGCCCAACCAGATCCATGTGCAATAACTCCATAGGTTTTGAAGTTGTAACCTAAGTTTTACTTCTGAAGGATGTCTTTACTTGTTTATCTTTTGCACATGGTCTGGAAATGCTGCTTCTCTGTGTCAATCTTAGGAGTCCTTCTACTAAGTCATGTTTGATAAATTTCTCGATTATATTCATATTTGCATGACCTAGCCTTCTGTGCCAAAGCTCTATATCTATATTCTTGCTTGCTGCTAGACATACATCTTGATATTTAAGTTCTTCCAAATGCAGTACATATAAATTCTTCTCTCGAAGGGCTTCAAATATGATTTCTCCATCTTTGATTATTATGCACTTCAATTCTTTAAACTGCACTTGATGTCCTTTGTCGCATAGTTGGCTGATGCTGATCAGATTATACTTCAAGCCTTTGACACAGAAAACTTCTTCAATTAGATTTTTCTTCGTACTGCGCACTATGCCACAACCAATGACAGTCCCTTTCCCATTATCTCTATATGTGACTGTGCCTTCTTTTGATTTGATTGAAGTGAATAAATTTTGATCCCCTATTATGTGCCTTGAGCATCCACTATTTAAGTACCACTTGGATACTCTAAAACTTGCATGTAGGAAAATCACTGAGATTTAGGTACCCAAATCCTTTTGGATCCTTGGAGGTTAGTTCCATGATAATCTTTTTTAGGAATCCATTTTAAATATTTTGTGGTGGAGTTTCTCATAGTGTGTCCTAATTTGTTACAGTGTGTGCAGCAAGATATGCCATTTATATTTCTATTTTTGTCTGGTTATTTTCTTATATTTTGTTAACAAGATTTTCTTTAGGTATGAATTTTGGTAGAGGATATGTTTCAAGATATATTTTCCTCATTTTCAGGTGGTGTATAGCCTACACCATATTCCTCTTCTTGCTCCTTTTAATATAAGTGGTGATTTTCCTTTGGTTAAATAGATATTTTCTTTTGTTAGATTCTCGATTTTATCCTTTAGACCATTAGAGTTATTCTTTTCAAATCTTTCAATTTTACTGTTCTTCTCTTTTAGGACTTCACATAATAGTATATTTTTATGCTTTAGTTCCTTAATTTGATTTTCAAATTGTTCAATTTCAGATTTTAGATCTGAATTGGTATTTTCTAAGTGTGCACATTTATTTTTTAATATTTTTAATTACTTAGAGAAATCTCTATATTTTCCATATAGCTCATTGAATGCTGCTTCTAAATTATCATCATTTGAATCTGAATAAGAATCAAAAGAGGTGTCTAAGGTTACCTTGTCATCAGTATTTGCCATAAAGGCAAGGTTAGCCTTCTCTTCTTCTTGTTCATCTATGCTGGAGTCTTCAGTTGAGCTTTCTTTGTTGCTCCAAGCTGTTGCTATAGCCTTCTTATTGTATTTCTTAAACTTCTTCGAAGGCTCATTCCTTTTTAATCTAGGATAGTCTGTCTTCGGATGGCCTAGTTGCTTGCATTCTTAGCAAATTTGTTCTGATTTCTTGATTATTTTGTTCCTGGCTGATGTTTCTTTTTAGCCAAAATCTTTTGTAGACGTCTTGACAAAAAAACTTCTTCATCACTGTCTAAGTCGTTGCTCTCACTGGCAGTGGCTTCATCTGTGCTTGTTTCTTCTAGATTTAGTACATTGATAACCTTTTTCTTCAATGTGTTTTCTCCTAATCTTTCCATATTTTTCTCATGATCCATAAGTGACCCAATTAATTTTTCCAATGACATTGCAAAGAGGTTATTTGATTCTTCTATAGCAGTAACCTTGTGAGTCCATTGACTAGGTAGAAATCTTAAGATTTTTCTTACCATATTGCTTGTGTTGTATATTTTCTTAGGATCGAAGCTGAGGTCAAGAATAGATCTAAAAGAAGGGTGGGGGATTGAATAGATCTTGATATGGGGATATCTCTTCAGGTTCGCTAAGTTATGGGGCTCAGCCGACCTCATTGAGGGCATAGGCTGACGTCCTTTCTTAGGCGAAACATTAGCGATATACGATCCGACAAGTCAGGTAGGAAGAATCAATCTACTTTACACCTCGGGCCGTCTTCCTCAGCTCGGCTGGGGACGGTCTCTCGGCTTAGAATGAGCCAACCTGGAGCCCAGCGTGCTCGTGGGTGCCCCGAAACGTTGCTCACATGACTGACGAGGCAAATAAAGTAAGGTCCGAGGATCATGGGACCGATAATTGCGACTATTAAGACCACGATCACGATGACCTAGTAGGCCGGTGGCAACTTCAATCCGGCATCAATCACAGAGCCCCCCAGTGAGATTGGTGGGGTCGTCCAGCTATTGTCCAGGTGTCCTAACACTATATAAGAGGCAGACACTCCACAGGCGCAAGTACGCGAGCGATTGACAAGAGCGTCGAAGTGTCTCCCCACCGAGGCCTCTCGGCGGGCTTTGCAAGTCGGGTCGGGAGCTCGGAACCAGCGTCTCACATCGGCCAAGCGCGCCTCAGACGGGATTCATTGGCTTGGTCGTCTCGGCTCACTTTTCGGCGAGTAGCACCTCAACGGTCACCTCGGCTTGAGCCGACCTATGTTACACTTACGGTAACATTGGCGCCGTCTATGGGAAATCACTACTAAAGGTCAGTACGATTTTCCCCACGCCCCTTTAGTTGATCTTGACTAAGTACAGACACTAAGGAGCCCCTGAGGCATCATCCATGATCAATAAGGGGGCCAGTCTAGAGCATATAAGGTTATTTTGACAAGTATCTCCAGAGAATAATTTAAAAAGGGGAAATGACGAGTCGCTTAGAGCATCATCCTGAGCGAATCCCTTACTCTTTCCCAATAGATATCGTACCTCCAGCTCGGGAGGCCTAATGGTCGGCCATCAGATGCTTTGTCGTCGGCGACCTTGCTTTTTGTAATTTAGTCATGTCAAGTACCGTGTTTATGTGCACTCTGGGCTGAAGGCTCATACTGTGCGATTGAGGACCTCGGTTGCGAGGCCGACAAGTTACGTGGTAGGCAAGTCGGCTCTCACAAGAACCTGCGATATTTGTTGTGATTTGTTAGGTGAAGTTGAATTTCTATTGCGCTTGCATGATAAAACTACGATTGAATGATTGAATATGAATGTAGACGTCGTAATTTTCTGGACGAGGTCGCGTCGGCACTCTCCAGCAAACTGAGAGACGACGTCCGACGAGAATTGAAGGCGTGGTCGCTTCGGCACACGTGATGGACATGGACATCGTAGTTTGATGGACGAGGTCGCTTCGACACTCTCCAGCAAATTGAGAGACAACGTCCGATGAGAATTGAAGGTGTGGTCGCTTCGGCACACGTGATGGACGTGGACGTCGTAGTTTGCTAGATGAGGTTGCTTCGGCACTCTCCAGTAACTGAGAGATGACGTCCGATGTGAATTGAAGGTGTGGTCACTTCGGCACTCTCCAGTAACTGAGAGACGATGTTTGATGTGAAGTGAAAATGTGGTCGCTTCGGCACACGCAATAAACATGACGTTGCAGATCACTGGACGAGGTCGCCTCAACACTCCTCAACAACTGAGATGGCGTGGTCGCTTGAACAATCGTGATAAACGTAGTCATCGTTGTTTGATGGACGAAGTCGCTTATGCATTCATCATGAAGAGGGATGACATCCGATGAGAACTGACAATAGTTTACCATCGTAACTCGTTGACATAATCATTTGATGATAAACTATTTACAAGGGTCCTATCCGACCTTAAGAGTTGCTTTGAAGTTTGCGAGGGGCTATAAATCGGTTGATACATCATAACTAACACAGAGGAGGACGAGGTCGCTTTGGCATTCATCAAGGATGAAATTCCGACGAACAGAAGGGTTAAGCACATCGGGTTCTAGTAGCGATGACTTAGGAAACTATGATCTCGACTATCAAAAATTTTCCAAGATTAAGTTCTTAGATAGTGCCGACAACCTAAATGCATGCCAAAAATGTGCAAATGGTTTGAAAAGGAGTTATATTGATATTCAAAAAGGTACAAAAGGCCTTGGCACAGCGCCAAGGGTACATTTGTTTAAGCATCAGTCTACGATGGCATCATTGCTGGCTGGAGTCTCCTCATTGTCGGGCATAACACACTCATCGGCTACAACGTCTTCAGTGGTGTTCTCTAGGACCTTTTCAATAGTAGCGGCCAGCGCATCATTGACGACAGTAGCAATGCTCTGATCTCTGTTGTCGGCGCCTGCCTCCTCGTCCTCTTTCGCATCAAGTACAATCTCGGAGAGGTCAATGCTCGGAAAGTGCTCCCAAACAAGTTTGAGGTAGAAGTCATACCCTTGCTGGAAGAGTTTGACGACCTCGGATTTGAGCTCGTCAGACTCGCAGTACTCGGCAACAGCCTCGGTGATCGCCTTTTTTCACTCATCGGCCACCAACTGAGCAGTGCTAGCCTTGGTCTTCTCGTGAGCCCGGAGTTCATCTTGGTGGGCCGCCTTCTCCGCCTAAAGTGACTTCAGAAGTTTGTCGGCTTTAGCCTTGACCTTGTTTGCTCGCTCCGCCTCCTTGGCTCGAAGGTCCTTCTCGGCCACGAGCTTCCTGGCAGACTCGGCTAGGCGCGCCTTGGCAGAAGCTCTAGAGGTCTGGACCCATTGAAGAATTGCTTCAAACTGGGCCACCAGACCTTGAACTGATGCGTAGAAGTCTTCAATTGTAACATCGTGCATTTTTTCGGATCTTTGCAGATCCTTGCTTAGCGGATTTGGTGGCTAGTGTGTGGCCCATTAGTCTGTGTTTCAGGTGTTTTCGCAGGTTGTGAGGCTTTGTGGGCCGGCAGGTTGGGCCCAAAAAGCTCACAAGTTCTCTGTCTGTGAATGCGACAGAGGCTGGCGTCGCGTTCTAAACGCGATGGCCCTGAGTGTCACGTTCTGGTTGCTGCTGTATGTGGTCCTCATCTGCATGCGCGCCGCGTGTCGCGCGCTTAGCGGCATGCTGACGTCGGCCTTGAGAAGGTGACACCCTATGCCATCGCGTTCAGGTTGCAATGGATAGGTACGTCGCGTTCTTAACCGCAAACTGTTCATAACCCTGGTAAATAGACCCCCGAGGGTAACCATTCCGCATCCTTCTCCCACCCCGGCGGAGACCTATCGGATTCTTCTGCGACTTCCCCTTAGACACGGCGAAGCCCTGTCGGATTCTTCCCGCGACTTCCCCTCAGGCACGGCAAAGCCCTGCCAGATTCCCGCCCCGGCTCCGGACCAAGGAGGCCCGCCATGCCATCCAAGCTACCCCGTCCATCCAATCGGCGCAAGGCGGAGGAGCGCACCTTCCACATCATCCTCCACGTGCGTCGGAGCAAAGTGGGAGCATCTTTGTAACGTCGCGCATTTTCGGATCCTTGTGGATCTTGTGTTTAGTGCTTGTGAGGCCAATGTGACTTGTGTTTGGTGTGCGCGTGCATTATTGGGGCTTACTGGGCTGATAGTTTGGGCCTACAGCACCCCAAGGTTCTCTGTCTGTGATCGCGACAGCAGGGGGTGTCGCATTCTGAACGCGACACTCTTGCCCGTCGCGTTCTTGTTGCTGCTTTGTGGCGCTGATCGTGTGCATGTGCGCCATGTGTTGGGTGCTGGACGAACTGCAGACGTCAGCTGATGGGAAGGCGATGCTTAGCCCCGTCGCGATTAGGTCGCGACGCGACAATGCGTCGCGATTTCAAATGTCGAGGGTTTTTAAATAACCCTGGCCAGGCAAAACTATAACAAGTTCTGCTCGGCCAGGGGGAGAGGTTGTGCGGATTTCCTGGAGGATTTCGGCGTGGAAGCTCGCGGGTTGGCGTGTTCTCGCCGCGGGAAGCTCGCGTAAAGCGGAAGAAACGCTGAGGGATCGCCATACTGCGCGTTTCTTCGCGGAGGTAGGGTGACTCCTCCTATTTTCTGGGCTGAGGATTGGGTCAGAGAGTGGTTTGATCAGTTATATGCTTTCCTAACAATAGATACCATGTTTAGGGATTCACAAATGCATGAAAATTAAAAATTAAAGGTGGTTTGCGTGGCATAGAATGGTAATTCGTGGAGAGGATCCTGGATTAGGGTTCCTACCTGTGAAGGCGACAGAACCCCCAGTCGTGCGCGATCTGAATGCGACAGGCCGACCCGTCACGTTCAGGTGGGGAACGCGACATGTTGGTGCGTCGCGTTCATGTGCTGAATGCGCCGTATCGGGCCGTCGCGTTCTGAAGGCGACACAGGCCCATGTTGCGACCACAGCCAAGTGGTCTGAAAGTGCATGACTTATGTGATGTGATTATCCGATTACTATTATTCGGTGTATTTAGTAATATCGTGTGGTGCATTGGCACCTGTAGCGCTCTGGGAGCGCATGTTTACGAAGCTAGCATGTTGGTTATGTAGCAAGCTAGTGGTTTGTGTGTGTTGGCGTGGTATGCACGCGAGTTGCACTGTGTTCATGTGTAGTGGATAGTCGGTATTCGTGAATATTGTCGGATTTCACATGGTTTGTGCGGTGCGCACGTGGTTTTGTGTGCGTAGCAGGTAGTACGATGCCTACCGTGGTTACCCCTCCAGTTGGGTGCCCCAGGTTCTCTGTGAGACAGGCTGTTAGTTTGAGACTTGTCCCGATACTTGTGTTGTGCCGTCGAGGTCTGTGTCGTCTGTCTTGGACACCCTCACTCCTTTGTTTGAGTTGTACATCCGGCTGAGGGAAAGACGACAGTGGGACATTGACTCTTGAGTTTTTTTTAGTCACTTGTAGCGCGCTCTTAGTTGGGGGTACGGACACTGGTAGTCGACACTGGTCCCCAGCTTGTCCTTTCCAGTGCCTCACTCTAGAGTGCTCCGGCCAGAGACCCTAGAGGTGCCAGGCATGGGCCTACGGCTGTGTGTTCGCAGGAGTGGTGTTTAGGTAGTCTCCACAGTTGTTTGACTTTTCCATGTGGAGCGGCAGCTGGACCTTTCGCCCGTGGCTGCGAGACTGAGAGGTAGACCTGTGTTTGTTTGTCCGAGTCAATTACTGGTGTCGCGAACCAGTTTACGTGGCTCGAGTGTGGCGGTCCCTACTTTAGCTCATACACGTGATTGAGTTTTGCCGTTTATTTAATTACTTTATTTAATATAGTCCGCAAATGGTAAGTATGTTTATTGCTTTAATAATCTGCGTGGTTGTGCTATAAATTGCTAGTATAGTTTACTCCTTCCGTACTTGTGTTGGTTGCTCGAGTTGGGGGAGTTCCCTACTGGGCCAGTGACTAGTGAGGCTCACCCCTACTCCCCACATGCGAGGGTGAGGAGGAGGTTTTGTTTACTCGTCTTCCAGTTCGGGGCCGGGTCGCAGCGGTGTTGGGCCAGCGCCTCCAGCAGTGTAGTTTCTTTTCTCAGTTGTACTAGTTTACCTCGGGGTATGCCCCAGGCTCCTGTACTTTCTTGTAATTTTGTTGAAATTTGGCTATGTAAATCTTGTACATTATATATGAATGGTGAATCATATATGTGATCAAGTGAGTTCCTTTCTGTTTTTCACGGCTCGTGTATGGTATCCCTTGCGAGGCTACGGCCCGTTCGCGGGAGGCAGACTCGGATCAAGTTCGTTAATGGTTTAACGGGCTTGAACAAGGCATTCCATCAAAGTTGGTATCAAAGCGAGGTCCATGTAAATATAAAGGAACTGGGAAATTATATAGTCATATTTCTACATTTGTGCACTGCTGGTAGCTGACTCTAGTTTTTTAATGACAGATTTTGTTCATAATTGATATGTTATTTGTGCAGGAAGTTGAGATGGCTGATAGAAGGGATTGGGGTGGTGGAGGAGAGGACCCTGAAGAGTCCACTCAGCATATGATTGAGAGGATTTGGGAGAGTCTTACTGATATTCGGATGAGGATGGATCAGCAGGCACCGGTACCTCCAGTACCACCAGATGCTGGAGTACCTGTGGTCCCTGTTGCACCACCGCCAAGGGTGGAGGTACGCTATGTGGCACCTGTACCACCACCTATAATGGCAGCAGAAGAGCCAGTGATGCAAGTTGAAAAGTTTCTGAGGTTGCAGCCGCCCACTTATACAGGAGGGCCAAATCCAGATACAGCAGAGCACTGGATTCATGAGATTGAAAGGGTCTTTATGACTATGAGGTGTCCAGCAGCGGATAAAGTTGTGCTAGCCACATACTAGTTGAGAGGCTTTGCGTAGCAGTGGTGGCGTCTAAAGATGCAGACCACATTTGCAGGTAGGACAGAGGAGGTTATTACCTGGCCGAAATTTCTCGAGGCATTTAATGACACATTCTTTCCACTTCAAGTGCAGCAGGCAAAAAGAGAGCAATTCCAGACACTTCAACAAGGTAATACCTCAGTTTTAGAATATCAGATGTGATTTATGGCACTTAGCCGATATGCACCTTATGTAGTATCAGATAATGCTATGATGGTTGAATATTTTATTCGGGGTTTGAGAGAAGAGTTGTAGAATGCGGTGATACCGTTAATGTGTAGAACAATGGAGGAGGCAGCCCAGAGAGCAGCTACACTTGAGAGGTCCATTCGGGCTCGTCAGGCAAGTGGGTCAAGTTCGGGTAGTTTTCGGCTACCTCAGCAGGCAGCAAGAGTTAGTAGGGGAAAGGCTCCAGCAGGACCTTCTTCTTCAGGTTTTGGTAAATGGGGTCAGAAATTAAAGCAAGTATTCAAGGGTAAAGGAAGAGGAAGAGGGGGTCGTCAGCAGTTTCAGCAGGGGCGTGGTTATACGCCAGAGATAGAAGAATCGCAGTAGAGTACTGCCAAGCAACCTATTATTCCACCAGGTTATAGGTGTTATAATTGTAATCAGCCAGGACATTTGATCCGCAATTGCCCCTATCCAAGAGAATATGGGTATGGTAGAGGTGTTCAGCAGCAGCAGCCCTAATAGCCTTTAGCAGGTCGTGGTGGAGGTGTACCACAATAGCGAGGTAGAGGCCGGGTTATGGCTATCACCCGTGCCCAGGCAGAGGCATCGAACATGATAGAAGGTATAATACCTATTTATGATTTTTCAGCCAGAGTTTTTTTTGATTCAGGTGCTTCTCATTCTTTCATTTCCGAAGAATTTTCGGATTGTATGGCTCATCCTCTGGAAGAGAAGTCATGTGAATTAGTAGTGGAGGTTCCCTCGGGGGAGTTTATGCTCACCTCGTGTTACATAGATGAAGCTCCTATTGTGGTTCAAGGGAACCAGATGCCGGGCCAATTGTATGCTCTTCAGTTGTCTGATTATGATATCATCTTGGCTATGGAATGGTTAGAAGCTTATGGAGCTATGCTAGATTGCAGAAAGAAAAGAATCAAGTTTTGTCACCCTAATGGTACAATGTTTGAATATCAAGGTATGCCCTCTCGTACTTCTAAGTTTATGATTTCTGCAATTAAAGCTAGAAAATTAGTTAATGAGGGATGTGTAGCTTAGTTAGCTGTTGTGAGTCTGGTTGAGGCTGATAAGTCAATAGAAGCAGTTCCCGTGGTTAGGGAATTTGCAGATGTTTTTCCAGATGATTTTCCAGGTTAGCTCCACACAGGGAGGTGGACTTTACCATTGAGTTGTTGCCAGGCACCATGCCGATATCTAAAGCTCCATATCGGATGGCACCGGCAGAACTAAAAGAATTGAAAAAACAGTTAGAATAATTGCTGGAAAAAGGGTTCATTAGGCCAAGTCACTCTCCATGGGGGGCGCCGGTGTTGTTTGTAAGAAAAAAGATGGAAGTTTTCGAATGTGTATTGATTACAGGAAATTGAATGAGGTGACCATAAAGAATAAGTACCCTGTTACCTAGAATTGATGATCTGTTGATCAGTTGCAATCAGCTAAGGTATTTTCTAAAATTGATTTAAGGTCAGGGTAGCACCAGTTGAGAATTAGAGAGGGTGATATTGATAAAAAAACATTTAGAACTCGATATGGTCACTATGAGTTTGTGGTTATGCCATTTGGACTAACCAATGCTCCTGCAGCTTTTATGGATTTGATGAATAGGATTTTTCATTCGTATTTGGACCAGTTCATTATGGTCTTTATAGATGATATTCTGATTTACTCAGCATTTGAAGAGGAGCATGCAGCGCATTTGAGATTTGCCTTGCAGTTATTAAGAGAAAATCAGTTGTTTGCCAAATTCAGTAAGTGTGAATTTTGGCTAAAAGAGATTTAGTTCTTGGGCCATGTCATATTAGCTGAGGGAGTGGCAGTTGACCCAAGTAAAGTGGAGGCAGTGATGAAATGGGAGGTGCCTAAGACAATTACTGAAATTAGAAGCTTTTTGGGGTTAGCAGGCTATTATAGGCGTTTCATCCAAGATTTTTCTAGGATTGCGACACCCATGACTAGACTGATTAGAAAGGGTGTGCCATTTGTTGGTCTGGTGAATGTCAAAGAAGTTTCATGGAATTAAAGAAGAGACTTACAGCGGCACCAGTGTTGACATTATCGACAAGTAATGGTGGTTTCATTGTATATACAGATGCATCTAGAAGAGGACTTGACGCAGTGCTAATGCAGCATGGCAAGGTAATAGCTTATGTGTCCAGGCAATTGAAACCAGCAGAAGAAAATTACCCCACTCATGATTTAGAGTTAGCAGCAGTTGTGTTTGCCTTAAAGATGTGGAGGCATTATCTATATGGTGAAAGATTTGAAATTTTTACAGATCATAAAAGTTTAAAATATATTTTCTCCCAGAAAGACTTGAATCTCCGTCAGCGTAGATGGGTGGAGTATTTAAAAGATTATGATTTCAGTTTGGCTTACCATCCGGGTAAGGCCAATGTGGTGGCTGATGCCCTATGCAGAAAAGCATATTTAAGTCAAATGATGATCAAGGAATGGAAGTTGTATGAGGAAATAGTAGAGAACTCTCTGTATGTGCCAAGCAGTCAACGGCGAGCAATATTAGCTAGTAGTGTTGTGGAGCCGTCACTGCATTGGCAAATTGTTGAGGCCCAGAGAGCAGATGTAAATTTAGCCGAAATTGTGAAAATGGAAGGAGTTGTTATTGATGATAGCTGTGTGGTCAGGCTCAGTGGCAGGTTATTTGTGCCAGCAGAAAGAGAAGTAAAACAGAGAGTATTAGAAGAGGCCCATAAATCTCGGTACACTATTCACCCCGGTAGTACCAAAATGCACCAGGATATGAAGAAGCATTTCTGGTGGCCTCATATGAAAAAGGAAATAGCAGAATTTGTTTCAAGATGTGCAGTTTGTCAACAAATCAAGGCAGAGCATCAGAAACTTGGAGGTTTATTGCAACCATTACCCATTCCGCAATGGAAATGGGATGATATTGCTATGGACTTTGTAGCAGGTTTGCCAAGGTCAGCAGCAGGACATAATGGAATATGGGTATTTATTGATAGGCTAACCAAGGTATGCAGGTTGGTAGCAGTAAGTATGTCTTGGTCAGTGGATAGATTAGCAAAAGTTTATGTTGATAGAATTATTCCACTATATGGTATCCCGAAGTCTATTGTTTCTGATAGGGATCCCAGGTTTACTTCTGGTTTTTGGAGGAGCTTGCAGAGAGTAGTTGGCACCGAGTTGAGATATAGCTCAGCTTACCACCCTCAAACAGATTGACAAATAGAGAGGACTATTCAAACAATTGAAGATATGTTGCGAGCATGTTGTTTAGTTTGGGGTGGTAGTTGGGATCAACATCTGGGAATGGTTGAATTTGGTTATAATAATAGTTATCATACCAGTCTCGGAATGGCACCATATGAAGCGTTATATGGAAGGCTATGTAGAACACCATTGAATTGGCATGAGGTGGGAGAAAGGTAAATGGTAGGCCCTGAATTGATACAACAAACCACTGAAATGATAAAGTTTATTAAAGAAAAGTTGCAAATAGCTCAGAGCAGGCAAAAAAGTTATGTTGATAATCGAAGGAGACCACTTCAATTTGAAGTTGGAGACTTTGTCTTTTTAAGAGTTTCTCCTACTAAAGGTATTGTGCGGTTTGGTAAGAAAGGAAAGTTGTCCAAGGTATGTGGGACCCTTTCAAGTGTTAGAGAAAATTGGAGAGACAACCTATAGACTTGATTTGCCAGCTATTTTGCAGATGTTCATGATATTTTTCATGTTTCCATGTTAGAAAGTGTATTGAAGACCCAGCTCAAATAATTAGTTATCACGGTGGAGATTTGAGGCCAGATATGTCTATGCCAGAATATCCAGTGCAAATTACAGGCCATAAAACAAGGAAGCTAAGGAACAAAGAAATTGAGTTAGTTAAGGTCAGATGGGAAAATAGGCTGGGAGGTGAGGATACCTGGGAGCTAGCTGAGAAAATGGTTAAGGGGTATCCTTACTTGTTTGAATAAAGTTTTAAAACTTTTTAGATGATAGTATTTGTAATTATGTTTTAAAGTTGAATGTATTTAGAATGTGTTATGGATTTCGAGGTCGAAATTTCTTTTTAGATGATAGTAATGTAACGTCGCGCATTTTCAGATCCTTGTAGATCTTGTGTTCAGCGCTTGTGAGGCCAATGTGTGGACAATGTGACTTGTGTTTGGTGTGCGCGTGCATTTTTGGGGCTTAATGGGCCGATAGTTTGGACCTACAGCACCCCAGGGTTCTCTGTCTGTGATCGCGACAGCAGGGGGTGTCGCGTTCTGAACGCTACACTCTTGCCCGTCACATTCTTGTTGACGCTTTGTGGCACTGATCGTCTGCATGTGCGCCACGTGTTGGGTGCTGGATGAACTGTAGACGTCAGCTGATGGGAAGGCGACGCTTAGCCCTGTCGCGATTAGGTCGCGACGCGACAATGCGTCGCGATTTCAACCATCGAGGGTTTTTAAATAACCCTGGCCAGGCAGAACTGTAACGAGTTCTGCTCGGCTAGGGGGAGAGGTTGTGCGGGTTTCTGGAGGATTTCAGCGTGGAAGCTCGCGGGTTGACGTGTTCTCGCCGCGGGAAGCTCGCGTAAAGCGGAAGAAACACTGAGGGATCGCCGTACTGCACGTTTCTTCGCGGAGGTAGGGTGACTCCTCCTGTTTTCCGAGCTGAGGATTTTGTAGGAGAGTGGTTTGATCAGTTATATGCTTTCCTAACAATAGATACCATGTTTAGGGATTCACAAATGCATGAAAATTAAGAATTAAGGGTGGTTTGCGTGGCATAGAATGATAATCCGTGGAGAGGATCTCGGATTAGGGTTCCTGCCTGTGAAGGCGACGGAACCCCCTGTCACGATCTGAACGCGACAGGTCGACCCGTCGCGTTCAGGTGGGGAATGTGACATGTTGGTGCGTCGCGTTCATGTGCTGAACACGCCGTATCGGGCCGTCGCGTTCTGAAGGCGACACAGGCCCATGTTGCGACCACAACCGAGTGGTCTGAAAGAGCATGACTTATGTGATGTGATTATCTGATTACTATTATTTGGTGTATTTAGTAATATCGTGTGGTACATTGGCACCTGTAGCGCTCTGGGAGCGCTTGTTTACGAAGCTAGCATGTTGGTTACGTAGCTAGCTAGTGGTTTGTGTGTGTTGGCGTGGTATGCACGCGAGTTGCACAATGTTCACGTGTTGTGGATAGTCGGTATTTGTGAATATTGTCGGATTTCACATGGTTTGTGCGGTGCGCACATGGTTTTGTGTGCGTAGCAGGTAGTACGACACCTACCGTGGTTACCTCTCCAGTTGGGTGCCCCAGGTTTTCCATGAGCCAGGCTGTTAGTTCGGGGCTTGTCTCGGTACTTGTGTTGTGCCGTCGAGGTCTATGTCGTTTGTCCTGGACACCCTCACTCCTTCGTTTGAGTTGTACGTCCGGCTGAGGGAAAGACGATAGTGGGACAGTGACTCTTGAGTTTGTTTTTAGTCACTTGTAGCGCGCTCTTAGTTGGGGTACGGACACCGGTAGTCGACACTGGTCCCCAGCTTGTCCTTTCCAGTGCCTTACTCTAGAGTGCTCCGGCCAGAGACCCTAGAGGTGCCAGGCATGGGCCTATGGCTGTGTGTTCGCAGGAGTGGTGTTTAGTTAGTCTCCACAGTTGTTTGACTTTTCCACGTGGAGCGGCAGCTGGACCTTTCGTCCGTGGCTGCGAGACTGAGAGGTAGACCTGTGTTTGTTTGTCCGAGTCAGTTACTGGTGTCGTGAACCAGTTTACGTGGCTCGAGTGTGGCGGTCCCTACTTTAGCTCGTACACGTGATCGATTTTTTCCGTTTATTTAATTACTTTGTTTAATATAGTCGGCAAATCATAAGTATGTTTATTGCTTTAATAATATGCATGGTTATGCTATAAATTGCTAGTATAGTTTACTGCTTTCGTACTTGTGTTTGGTTTGCTTGAGTTGGGGGAGTTCCCTACTGAGCCAGTGACTTGTGAGGCTCACCCTTACTCCCCACAGGCGAGGGTGAGGAGGAGGTTTCATTACCGTCTTCCAGTTTGGGGCCGGGTCGCAGCGGTGTTGGGCCAGCGCCTCCAGTAGTGTAGTTTCTTTCCGCAGTTGTACTAGTTTACCTCAGGGTATGCCCCATGCTCTTGTACTTTCTTGTACTTTTGTTGAAATTTGACTATGTAAATCTTGTACATTATATATGAATGGTGAATCATATATGTGATCAAGTGAGTTCCTTTCTGTTTTTCACGGACTCGTGTATGGTATCCCTTGCGAGGCTACGGCCTGTTCGCGGGAAGCGGACTCGGATCAAGTTTGTTAATGGTTTAACGGGCTTGAACGAGGCATTCCGTCACAATCTTTCTCCTCTCTGTCCATCCAATCGGCAGCGCCTTCGTGCCTACCAATGTTTGGGGAAGCACCCCCTTCTCCCTTTTTCTTATTTGTTTACATCATCTCCCTCTGGGCCCCACGTGGCTCCATTATACTCCTCCTTTTTTATATATACACACACACGCATGCATACACACACACACCTACATTTAGGGGTTTAAAAGCCACCACGCGGTAAGTTTCCTCTATGCCATTCATTTCATTTATTCTTTATTGTTAAGAATTGTATACTACACACGTAGCTAATCCCCTTTTCCTTTCTTTGTCCTTTTTTTCTTTTGCAGGGTAATCATTAATGGAAAGCGCCCTCAACCACGGCCGGCCGTGCTCGTAGAGGAAGAGGAACCCACATCCCCCGCGCAATCTCCCCACGCTCTAATAGGTAACATCCGCGATCACTCTTCCACCCGCACCCCTCCGCATGTGCATCTCTCCATTCGGCACCCTCGCGTGCCTGGCGATCACGTTTTCCTTATTCTCTCTTACTTATCCCTCTTTGTGGACTGTTCTTCGTTCCCTGAAAAGAACGAAAAATGCCATGTACAAATTGGTGATCACGGTGGGACCTCTTTTTGTGTTTTCCTTTTGATTACCCCCTTCTTTGTGCCCCACGTGCCACTCTTCTTTTATATTTGCTTTATACCCTGCAAGCATGCTGTGTGTTTGATTTTATTTTTTTGTTTTTGTTTTTGTTTTCTTCTTTTTATACATATCCTGCCATTTCCTGCATTTTTTTTGTTTCTCGGGTGGCCTTCTGGAATTGCATCCAATACAGAGGATGCGATTCAGCGACTGATAACGCGACGTGCAAGTCGGTCGCATTCTGATTTGTGTCGCGGTGGCCTGAGCCAACGTGTTTCTTCTTTGTCACGATAGCAAAATCCGACGTGTTTCCGTATGTCTTAATTTTAATTTCATGTACATCTATCCTACTATTTCTTGCTCTTTTTCTGTTGTTTTTGGGTTGCCATTGAAATCGCGTCCAATATAGAGGATGCGATTCAGTGATCGCTAACGCGACGGGCAGGTCGGTCGCGTTTTGCTTTGTGTCGTGTCGGCTTAAGTCGACACGTTCCTATTGTCGTGGTGGCGAAGGTCGATGCATTCTGGTCAGCAGTCTGTCCATCAACCTTCTGGGGCTTTCAGAACTGGGGCCAGGTGACTGGACACGATTTTGAAGTCGCAGCGGTTGTACCCGCCGCGATTCAAACTGCTAATAGAAACGTGCCCTTCTGCCATTTTTTGCTATAAATTGCTGCATACAGGCATCTTGCATCGGTCGGGGGACCTCCTTCCCTCATATCCTAGGCTCCACACACCCTTCTGGTGAAGGCAAGCTCTCCTTTGGGCATTCCGTCCCTTTGGACTAGCGAACCTTCTCCCGGAACCCCCTAAGTCTCCGTACCCCGTGGATTCCCTCACGGCGGACCGAGCTGGCAGTACCCCTCCGTTGACCCGGGTTAGACATCCTATTACGTGGTGAGGGTGAACTTAGTTGTACCCGAAGTTCTACATTCTACCCAACTAAGGTCTCACCTGGAGTGACACAATATTTTGCAATCCATCTAATTAATCGTGAAACTCCTGAAAACAAGCATTAAGCATCACAACTTGTTTGAACCATATTTGACTAAATTAATCTTTGTTCAACCTGGTTGTCTGCTTATTGCTTTGTTAAAAATGGACCCATGCTATCCTGCTAATTTTAATATTGACTATGAGGATAATATCAGTTCCCCATCATTTCAATCTCATGTCTGTCCATTTCACCACCGTGAGGGACAACCTTCCACTTCCTATGGTTATGTGCGCACACCGCGCACTAGCCAATTTGATGTCCCTTCGCACATTACTCTGATCAAAACCCGGCAAGAGCCTCCCCCCCACCATGATTCCAAAGTGCAAACTGTCCTGCATGCACTGGATCAGCTCACCCCTCAACAACTAAATCTCATACAATCTTTGGTTGAGGGTGTGACTCCCCCTCCTTCTCCTTCTCCCAGGCACCCACCTTTGTATATTCCGGCGACTTCGCCACATACCCCTGTACATTCTTCATCACCTCAGCCCCCTGGCCAATTGCACCCCCGTGCTCTGGTCCGTACAGACCACCCCTTGGGAAGGCCCATTATCTCAAGGCCACCCCTGTATACTCCCTCATTTGCCCAGCATAACCCACTCCACTTCAACATGCTCTTCTCCAAAAATTGAACAATTTGGAGAAACAAATCAACTAGCTTTCTCATCCCATGGATGACCCCGTCGCCGCCATGTCGGCTCTCCCACAGATTTATATTCATCCTTCGGAGATGCCAACATACCGCTTGTACAATGGCACGGGTAATCCCTACCTTCATGTCAAGGAATTCCTCTATGAGTCTTCACATTGGCAACGTGACCCCATTACCTTGGCATTTTTATTTAGAAAATCTCTTGACGGCCCTGCACTCGAATGGTTCTACTCCTTAGAACCAAGTGAGGCAGGAGACTTCCGCCCTCTGCACAAGAAATTCCTTCAAAGGTACAAGGATCACGTTAGTCCTTATCTCTCTATCGTGGATCTAGCATCCGAGAAGATGAAGGCTAATGAGGAGTTTGTACAATTTGCTGACCGTTGGAGGTCAATGGCCACGAGAATGCAGCATGTGCTCTCGGAATCAGAGCAAGTCAAAATAATCATTTCTAACTCTGCTCCGAGGTTCAAGCACATCTTGGCCATGAACCAAATCGAAACAATGGAAGAGCACTACGAGCGGGGACATTACATCCAGACACATTTAATGGATTCCCCGATCGTAGATCTTTTCAATCAAATTAATCTGAGAAAGAACGGATCAGTCCACTCCATCCACCATCCACCACACCACCATACAACATCCACCCCATATACGCCCTCGCATACAGTACCCATCTACCACAACATGCCTCCATCCAGGCGTCCACTGATTCGTCCTCCTCGGACCCAACAACCTCCAACTGGGCCATACAACTACCCCATTAATGAAGAAGCTCCTGTGCCCTATGCTGCACCTGCTCCGGCTCCCATGCAAATTCCCATACAACCACCACTACCTCCACATCAGCCTCCACCTCCATCGCAGCCCGTCGCTCGGGCAGAAGTTGCTAATGCCCAACCCATCTGCGAAACCACTTGGTACTACGATGATGAACCTTCCGAGGTCATGTTCGTACGCCATTTACCTACACCTCCCACATTGCCATCCATTATCATTAAACCTTCCATAATTAAACCTCCACCCACCACTACACCAATCATTACGCCTCCCATTGCGCCAACACCATTGGCAACTGAACCCGAGCAAACCCTTGCAATCGTACCCGTTACGCCTCCACTGGCCATATAGCCTTCCACTCCATCCACATCCACCCCCATCCAACGGAGTGGGTGCAAACCTTTGAGGAGCAACAAGCCATGTCGGCAAAAGAAGGAAGCCCCGGGACCGGGAATGCTATTCAAAGTACAAGAATACATCCCTCGCATGCTGGTCATCATTTCCATATCGGGCACATTCACTAAGCGGGACTCCTCCCCTCCAATCATGGCCGTCAAGAGGCCTTCTAATCATATACCAATCATGCCGGTTGCCAACCGGACCCAATTCACCATACTCATAGGGAACCAAACCCTCCAAGCTCTCATGACCCCTTACACCATTGTTGTGAACCTTCCCACTCTAGTGAAAGGGTCAACCATTCAGATTGTGCTTATGCATGCCAAAGCCAAATCATTGGCACAATCATTTACTCAAGGGGTCATGCCCCTTTCCATATCACACGCCATACAACCTTTGGGCACGGTCCCCTCATTGTTGCTTCCAACTCTACCAGTGGAACTCCCCACTATTTCCCTCGACTACATTCCAAGGGAGTTGCCACTGTCACTTGAAACTCCAACGGAAGTCAACAATCCAATCATTGAGAGCCGTCCAATCCCTACGAGAAGAGCAAGGCCATCTGTCTACTGGGCAAAATTTATGAGGAAGTACCTGAGGGTCAAAAGGCCGATTCCCAAGCGGGAGCCTAAACGCCAGGCAAGGCAAAAGACCAAGGGGCCTCCGCCACCTTCTCCTTTTTCATTTCAATCATCTTTTGTGCTTCTCAACACCTTCCCGTGGGTTCTCCACATTCCCTCCCCACGGGAGGCATTTTATTTTCATATTTTTTATGATTTATTTTCTTGCATCGGGCATCGTGTCCCCTTTTGTAATCCTTACTCTCCCCTTCTCGTGCCCCACGATTCCTTTCTGTGCCCCACGCGGCACATCTCCACTCTGTGCCCCACGAGGCACAACTTCTTTCTGTGCCCCACGCGGCACATCTCCACTCTGTGCCCCACGAGGCACAACTCCTTCCTGTGCCGCACGCGGCACATCCCCTTCCTGTGCCCCACGCGGCACCTCTCCATCTTGCGCCCCACGTGGCGTACCTCCCTATTTGGCCCCTCGCGGCCCACTTTTTCCTTTCTCTCTTCTGGCCCATCTGGATTCTTTTCCTGTTTTAGGGCACCGCGCCCTCCTTCTTCTTCAAACCCCTCCAGCCCCTCCGAAGTCTCCAAAGTCTTCCCGCAACTCTCTCCTTTCCGTTTTCAATCAGGTCATCCGACCTTTCTCCCACTGTTTTCGGGGCTTTAGCCCCCATGTATCTTTCTAATTTTCAAATAAAATGTACATTCTTCAAAACCTGAGTCTCGCCCCAACGAAGGGCATTCGTCCTCCTTTTATCCTCCGAACTCTTACCATTTATCAGTGTCAAAAACCAAAATCCATAAAAAAAATGAATATTCAACATTGCCATGCTATCGCAGCACTTCTATTATGAGAACTCCACGCAAGGAGTTCAAAATTCCCTCCCAAGTCATTAAGGTTTGCCCTCAGCATGGGCACTTGCACACACTTCACAGAGCCCCTAAGCTGATTGCTCCAGGAAGACACCGTCACTATCACAGCCATGCCTAAAAGGCACGAAAATCTGTTTCTCCTCTCACTCGGCCAAAGTAGGGGTAGCAGAGGCAGTCTGGGCAAGGCAACCAACCTGAAACACCTCGTCATAAGAGGACGTCTCAAAATGGGCAAATCAAATGACCAATAAAAATCATGTCAAATGCATGTCAAGAGTGGCAAAGTCCCTGCAGAGATCCAAATGGACCTGGCCGTATGCATGCAAAATAAAAATAAAAATCAATCAATCAAGATAATAGGGCATGGCAAAGAGTGGCAAAGTCCCCGCGGAGATCCAAATGGACCCGGTCGTATGCATGTCCCTACAAATAAATGGTCATCAAATCAAGTTGAAAAGCCTCAATACCCAATGAGACTAAATCTTCTGACGGTTGTGCCAAGGAAGGAAGCCAAACCCAACTCTTCAACACCCATACAAAGCTTATCTCCAAATTTTCTTCCCTTCTTCCTGCCAGACTTAGTCGCCTTTTTAGGCGTAGCTTTGGTAGTGCCACTGTTAGCCAAGCGCAATTAGTCCCTGGGCGCCATTTTAAATGCACGCCATACTCTGGGCACTCCTTGATGAAATGGGAGGTAGCAAGGACCCCTCTCCAGTCAACTTTCACAACCTTAATGCTGCCATGGCATGGCAATGTTCCAAAAAAAATCAAATATTTCCAAAAAATTCCATAAAAATTCTAATATTTTCAAAACCACAAAAATTCAAAATTTTCAAAATCCATAAAAATTCAAATATTTTCAAAATCAACAAAGATCAAATATTTCAAAACCCAACATAAAAATTCAAATACTTTTCAAAATCCCACAAAAATTTGAATATCTTTCAAAAATTCAAAAAATTCATGATGGTGTTGCTCATGGAAAGCATATTGCATCCTGTCCGCGTCAGATCGATGTAATTCTTCCCCTTCATAGGTTCCTCCCATCCTGAACTCCAAAACTCTTTGGGCCCAAAAGATCACTTATCCTCATGGTTTTAAAACAAACAAATTGAGTGAGCTACATCTGTTGTTGACTACTTTATCCATGCTCCTTGCTATGAATGTGTTATTCCATGATGTTTGTTATCTTTTGGCTTATGAGTTTTGAGCGCAGGATTCGAGTTGCCTCATCCGGCGCTGCATCAGGCTGCGACTGCTGCCCCCACCATCAAGTTATCTATATGTTATATCTTTAGAGCATACCAAGGACCTTGTGGCTCTGAGGAATTTGGGATTTGAGTTCCCCTTTAACAAAAACAATGATTATCCGAGAGGATCCTTAGCTGCACGGATAGGCCGTTACGCTTGGCACGTGAGGACGACGGACCCATGCATAAATTCTGGTCCTGACTCAACCCATTTTAAGTTGTCAATGATTTTGTTCAATTTAGAAACCTTCTTTTCAGAATTTCGATTTTGTTTACTAACCACTCCAAGTTCATTTGTCAATTTTTCTTTTTCAACTTTCAATGCATCAATTTCTTTTTCAGAAGTTTGTAGTTGGTTTGTCATGACATCCAGATCATTTTTTATTTTGGTCTTTTCAATTTCACTTTGAACAACTTGATTTTCCAAGTCAGCAATTTTCTTCTTAGAATTGTTCCATTCATCATTTAATGGTCTGTTATGATACAAACATTCAATTTTCTTTTTCAGATGAATATTTTCCTCAACCAATTAGTTGCATTTTTCTTTTATTTGATGATCATGAGCCATGTGGAGATTTGTTTGTTCAATTGATCATTATCAATTTGAGATTTTCATTATGATCAATCAATTTTACATTTTGATTTTTCAAATCCAAAATTTCAGATTCCACCTGATCATGATCTTCTTTTAATTTGGATAACCTGTTTTCACAATTTTTGACTTCTCCCTTCAGCTCTTCAATATCTACTTTCAGTTTTTCATTTTCTTCATAGAATGCTTGAGCATTATCAATTCTCATTTCATTCTTCTCTAATTTTTCTTTTAGCTTATTGTTTTGAGATTTTACCTTCTTAAATTGTTTGCACATTTGCTCATAGCATTCTATCAATTCATCATAAGATATGTCATTTTATAAATCAATATCAGTTATTGATCTATCAAAAGGGTCTGAATCAGATTTACCTGAATTTTGAGACTTTCTTGACTTTTCTGACAAATTTGATCCTTCAGATTCGTCTGAGCTGGGAAAGCTTTTTGAGCTACCGTGCGCCATGAGGCATTTGTGATTGGTTTTATTTCCTATCTTGCTTGTCTTCATAAAGGAGTCCTACATTTTATCAACATTGTCATCAAACTCAAAAATCATAGGTCTATTTATGATACTTGAGAACTTAGCCATATTTCTGAGTATGTTTCAGATGATTAGATCAATCAATAGAAATCAAATCAGATCAGAATCAAATATAAACCCGCTCTGATACCAATTGTTAGGAATCAGAGCGATTAAGAACACAAAAACAGATCTGCCAAATCACAACCGATAAACAGAGAACCAGACTTTGATACCAATTGTTAGGATCGGATATTCGGTGATGGCAAAGCTAGAGGGGGGGGGGGGTTGAATAGATTTCCAGCAGAAACTTAAGCAATTTAAGAATTACTTCGGATTAAAAGATCTACTCAATTAAAACCCATCTGATCTGATGCAATGTGTGTGAGCAAACTAACAGTTAGTGTGTAGACGAAATCCCTATGCATGCATCTAGCGCAATACAAATCAAACCATAGTGCACAAGGGATTTTTTAGGTGGTTCGGAGATCACATCCAGTGACTCCTACGTCTACCCCTTACACAGTGAGGACACACTACTCAAGAACTGAGTACAACACACACACAAGCACAACGGCTCAACCAGACACACACACGCTAGATCAAGTCCACAAAAGATCAGATCCTCTAGCCTTGATCTGACCAACACACCATGCACTATGATCTATACACAACCCTTGTACAGATCACAAAGCATACACACTTCCACAAATTCCACGTACTGATCTCCAATCAGTACACACACACACACATATATATGAAAGTAGAAAGAAAGAAGAGTTCTGAGTTGAAGATCAAATCCAGATGAAGAACTCTTCGTTGTGGTCATCTAGAAGAACTTCAGGTTTCGTGTTGATGATGATCAAATGATGTAGACGAAGCTTGATTCGCGGACAAACCGACTTCAACTCCTCTCACGAGATGGATCTTCTTTGAATAATCTGGAGAGTTGAAGTAGAGAAGCAGGAAGAAGCTCTTCTCTTGGGTTTTGCTTAGGGTTTTGATATGGTGGCTTCTTGCTGCGAAAATACCTCAATATGTTCTATATATATGGGTGTCCAAGTTTAGAGAGACGTGTTAAAAGGAAACACCCAAATATAGAACATTTCCAAATCTCGTAAATGAGTTTTCTCTTCGTTTGTCGAGAGCCAATATTGTGTCTGTTGACAGATGCTGACAGACTTCTAGTTTCCAGAACCATGGTCTTGCGAGAGAGGCCTTATCTGTTTGTGTCTGTCGACAGGCGATTGCTTGCTGTTGACAGGCAGCATTCATCTGTCGACAGGTACCTTCCTTCTGTCGACAGACAAAGCTTCATCTTTGTTTCCAGAAGCTTCATGTTTCTGACTGTCTATATCTGTCGACAGAGGCCATCTTGGTTGTCGACAGGTGATCACTTGATGTCTTTTTCTTGTTCATTTGCTCTTGTATTTTGATGCTTGTCTTGTATACATTCACACCTACATTGAGAAACACTCTAAGTGAGATACAATGAATCTATAGGTGATTAATAGAAGCATGATTGTCATTATTTCATTTCATAATTGTCTTTTTAATTTTTGTCATATGTCCAACATTTACACCACACACACAACATCAATTATGTTACTCATCATCAAAAACATTGAAGCATATGTCATCATACACATTAGAACCCAACAGAAAATACCTTATCACGTCGTGCGGTCCCGACGCATTTCAATTCAGAGATGCGTCGGACAATGCCGACATGATTAGGCCCTAGGCCCCAAAAGTCGTTGCACTCAAGTGCCCGTACCTCGAATCCCGAGGAAATCTTTAAATCGCATCTTCCAGTGCCGACGCTATTAGGTCTTAGGCCCACGTGCCCAAAATGAAGTCGCGTCATGGTAGATCGCCGCGTTTCAAAATATCTGTTAAACCAAAGCTAATAGCGGCGGCCATCCCCGACACATCTATGAATCATAGCTTACAGCTATGATTGTCAAATCAGCCGGGAAATGGGGCGCTTCCTAATCGCGGCATCCATGGCCGACGCGTCTCCAATCAGAGACGTGTCCGCTGTAGCCGACGCGATTTGAGGCTCTGTTGCCTATAAATAGACCCCCGAGGGTAACCATTCCGCATCCTTCTCCCACCCCGGCGGAGCCCTGCCGGATTCTTCCTGTGACTTCCCCTCAGACACGGCGAAGCCCTGCCGGATTTCCGCCCCGGCTCCGGACCAAGGAGGCTTGCCACGCCATCCGAGCTACCCCGTCCATCCAATCGGTGCAAGGCGGAAAAGCGCACCTTCCACGTCATCCTCCACATGCGTCGGAGCAAGGAGGGAGCGTTTTCCTCCTCTCCGTCCATCCAATCGGCAGCGCCTTCATGCCTACCAACGTTTGGGGAAGCACCCCCTTCTCCCTTTTTCTTATTTGTTTACATCATCTCCCTCCGGGCCCCACATGGCTCCATTATACTCCTTCTTTTTTATATATACACACACACACGCATGCATACACACACACACACCTACATTTAGGGGTTTAAAAGCCATCATGCAGTAAGTTTCCTCTATGCCATTCATTTCATTTATTCTTTATTTTTAAGAATTGTATACTACACACATGGCTAATCCCCTTTTCCTTTCTTTGTCCTTTTTTCTTTTGCAAGGTAATCATCAACGGAAAGCGCCCTCTACCACGGCCGACCATGCTCATAGAGGAAGAGGAACCCACATCCCCTGCACAACCTCCCCACGCTCCAATAGGTAACATCCGCGATCACTCTTCCACTCGCACCCCTCCGTGCGTGCACCTCCATTCGGTACCGTTGCGTACCTGGCGATCACGATCCATCTCACCCCTTACATCCCTCTTTGTGGACGCTCCTGGAGTTCCTGATGAACTCCAAAAAAACCGTCTACAGGACCAGTGTCGACTATTGGTGTCCGTACCCCCAACCACGAGCGTGCTACAAGCGACCAAACACAACTCTCACAAGTCGATGTCCTCTGTCGTCTTTCCCTCAGCCAGATGTACAACTCAAACACAAAAGTGAGGGTGTCCAGGACAGACGACACAGACCTCGACAGTACACACAGTACCGGGACAAACCCCGAGAACAACAAACACACGTGCCTGGCTCACACAGAGCCTGGGGTACCCAACTGAAGAGGTATTCCGGAATAGGTGTCGGACCACCAAACTTGGCAATGCCAAACAACAATACATACCTATACTATCTTTATTACAAACCACGGTACACATGTGAGGAATAGCTTGTCCCGGTCACTCTGTGACCTACAAGCTAACCTACATAGACACACACATACTCTACTCTAACCAATAATATACTGGCCTGTCATTGGTCACGAAGTGACCTCCACGGCCGCACCAAACTCGTTACACAATAATCATTTAATAACCATACTCATACCTTACTAGTTAAATCATCTTAGATATACAATCTATAACAAACTTTAAAGAACTAAGGCTAGGTTCACTCCAGAGCCTCAGTGCCCAATTCCACAAACCAACCATATATACACCGCCCAAACCATGCAAACCGTATGTCAACCACGTAAACAACACGTCCACCACATGGACGACACGCTCAACGAGCACTACGGGTGCCAATGCACCATGCACACTAGCCATACACAAAATACCGATAATTGGATAATCGTTCCACAAAAAGCATGCACAATAGGATCTCTCAGATGAGGTGACAACATGGGGTAGTGTCTCCTTCAGAACGCGACACCCCGATATATCGCTTTTAGGAACCTGAACGCGATGGATCGGCCTGTCGCATTCAGAATGCGACAGGGGGCTTCGTCGCCTTCATAGGCAGAAACCCTAATCCGAGATACTCTTCCGGATCACCCCCACAAGCCATACAAACCACGCTTAATTCCCATTTTTCATGCTTTAATGATTGCCCTAGCATGATATCTATTGTTTATAAAATGATAAACATGCATCATACGCGATCCACACAATAAAAGGAGGTGGAATCTCCCTACCTTCGCGAAGAACACACAAACCAACCACGACACGGCGTCTCCCCCACTCCATGCGACGTTCTTGCGGCGAGAGTGTGCCGAAAACCACTCCAAAATGCCGAATCGCCCGGAAATCCACCGCAGCAGCCTTCCCTGGCCGAGCAGAGCTTGCTGAGCTCTGTTCGGCTGACCTTGCATAAAAACACATCGTGGTTGGGAACATGACGTAGCTCTCCATCGCGACCTGAACACGACGTAGGAGGCCGTCGCCTTCCCAAGACCAACGTCAGCAAGTCGCCCAATGCGGGACGCGCGGCGCACATGCAAACGAGGACCGCATCTCGGTCGACAAGCAGAACGTGACCACCAGGGCCGTAGCATTCAGAATGCGACGCACACCTCTCTCGCGTTCATAGGCAGAAAACCTGTGAGCACTTTGGGCCTAATTTGCTGGCCCACGAAGCCTCACAAGTGACGAGAACACCTGAAACATAGGCTAATGGGCCACACACTGGCCACCAAACCCACTAAGCAAGGATCCACAAAGATCTGAAAAACGCGCGATGTTACATACCTAGCTCAGGTCATTTTAGAATATTTTGAGTTGTTCTAAGTTGATTAACAATTAGCAGAGCATGTTAAGGTTTATGATTAACTTAATCATGTTAGGCATGGTAGAATGATTATGTGTTTCATATGTAAGGTTTATGTGCTTGTGGTGCATTGCTATGGAGGCCATGTGGTGGCCAATGATAGGAAAGATTATATTGTGGATTCCGTGGTTAATAGTGTGTTATGGCTTGTAGGTCACATGGTGACTGAGGGCAAGCTATTCTTGACACTTATACCATGGTTGGTAATAAAGGTTATATATGTATGTATCGTGGTTTGTGCATTTCCGAGTGTGGTGGTCCGGCGCCTATTCTGGAATGCCTCTCTAATCAGGTACCCCAGGTTCTGTGTGAGCCAGGCACATGTGTTTGTTGTGGGTTTGTCCCGACACTATGTGTACCGTCGAGGTCTGTGTCATCTTCCTTGACATCCTCACTCCTATGTTTGAGTTGTACATTCGGCTGAGGGAAAGACGACAGTGGGACATTGACTTGTGAG
The DNA here is from genome assembly GCA_014218235.1 of Colocasia esculenta. Taxonomy (NCBI): domain Eukaryota; kingdom Viridiplantae; phylum Streptophyta; class Magnoliopsida; order Alismatales; family Araceae; genus Colocasia; species Colocasia esculenta. Next base: position 30,852,460 of record CM024757.1, on the reverse strand, counting down.
AGTTTGTTGTGTTGTCGCTTGTAGCGTGCTCGTGGTTGGGGGTATGGACACCAGTAGACGTCACTGGTCCCCAGCTAGTCCTGTGTTTCTAGTGTCTCACTTTAGGGAGCTCGGGCCGGAGTCCCTAAAGGTGCCAGGCATGGACCTGCAGAGTGTGACCTGCAGGTGTGGTGTTGGTTGGTCTCCACTGTTCTTTGACGTTACTGTGTGGAGCGGCAGTTGGACCTTTCGTCTATGACTGCGAGACTCAGAGGTGGCTCTTGTGTTGTGTTATCTGGGTTGGATACTGGCGTCATGAACCAGTTGTCCGTTCCTATATGGTGGCGTCATTCTGTTCCGACTCGTGCTTTGCCACTGGTGGTGGCTTGTGTGTGTGACAGGTTGGTTGAGGTTTTACTGTTGTGGTGTGCCCTGGTGGTGGCACGATTATGGTTGTGGTTCCGTTGTGGTACCTTGTGGTAGTAGGTACCTGTTACCCTTTGTAGGTAGGTTTCCTGTGAAGCTTGTAGCTTAGGCGACCAGTTATTGTAGTGATTAGTCTGTGAGGTCTATGACCTAGGCAGTTCAGTTGTTGTGCGAACTAGTGGTGCTGTGCTAGTCCTGTTGTCTCTTTTATCTTCCAAGATTTATATTAGCTGAAGAGATTATGTTTAATTGTTGTTAATTATGTCTTGTGTGAGTATGAAATGGTTTGGCTATCGGTGTTGCCAGTGAGACCCTCTGGGGTTGAGGTCTCTTTAGTTTTGTGTGTTGTTTTTGGGTGGTCCCTACTGAGCCTGTGACTTGTTGAGGCTCACTCCCCTATAGTTATTTTTAGGGCTTGCCGTTTGTGTGGCTTGCGGAGGTGTTGTGTCAGACTTGTACCACCAGCAGTAGAGTTAGTCGTGTTGTGTGAGCTTGTGCTCCCTTGGGGTATGCCCCAGGTAGTTGTACTCTTTAATTGGACATGTAATAATGTATTGGGACAGATGTAAATTGTTACATATAGGTATGAGTACATGTACTTTCTTGTGTCTTATACTGTTGTAGTTGTCTTTTATATTCTTACTGGACATGTGTACGAGCTATCTCTTGCGAGACTTCAGTCCGTTCGCGGGAGGCGGATCTGGATGTAGAGCTTTATTGGGCATAAATATCCAGGGCCATTACAGTTGGTATCAGAGCATGGTCTAGTTAGAATATGAAAAGACATTGAAGTTACAATGTCCCAAGACATGGTTTATTGTCCACTGCTGGTAGTAAGTCTGCGGTTTTATGTGATTTTTAGTGTGGTTTTCACGAGAGTTTCTTGTATGTGTAGTTAGTTAGTTCGGCAGCTATTGGTAATGGCAGAGAAATGGTGAGGTTAATGGTATAAGTTGAATGGTTACATTTGTATGTCAGTTGCAGTTAAAGTGCAGTTGTTTAAAGGTTTTTGATTATAGAAATGAAAGGGATTAGTGAATTTAGTTGTGATAATCAGAAATGGGAGAGTAGTATTTTGGAAAAGGTGTAACTGAGTTATTTTGGTAAGATACAGAGTTAGCAGAGATAGGTATAGGATAATGATATGGTAAAGAAGCAGTGAAATAGTGTTAGTAATGAGGAATAAATCAGTGCATAATGAGGATGGTTAAGTATATGAATTATAGTCGAGAACATTAGCAGAAGTAATTGTAAAATTTGAGATTTGTGTTAATCAGTGTTAAGGAACAGTGTGGATAATGATGTAATTAGCATTATGGAAGGTTTGGAATCATTGTGTGAGACAGTTCAGTTTGAAATATGGTACTGGTAAACAAAGGAGTAGCAATGTGTGGCAGTCAGATTAAAAGTATTTGTGATTTGAGATGGCAGTAGTAAAGAGTTTGAGAATAGTGCTGCTGCGAATAGTGGTGGTAATAGGTAGTTTGATGAAAAGATTAATGTAAGTATGTGTCGAGATAATCAATTGGATAAAGAAAGAATAAAGGAAGATCAGTATACAGTTAGACCTTTCTGAGGATTCCGTAATAGAGATATTTGCTTGGCAAGTGGCAGTTTGTGAGGATTGCACAGAATGGATTGTTAAAGAATACAGTGTTAAAGATTGAGGCTAGGGTTAAGAATGTTTGGAGTAAGGTAAAGCTATGTGGGTCAGAATAGAAAGAGATGGATCAGTTGAGAAGTAGTTAAGAAGTATTAGGATAAGTGGAACAGTAAGGCAGATTGTGAAAGGATATTTATGAGTATGTTGTACCAGTGGTATTTTTAGTATTTGGAAATAGAGCAGCAATGTGGAATAGAGAAATTAGGCAGAGCAGGTTATGGTATTTAAAGAAACTGATCAGGTTATGGCTTTGGTAGTTGCTAATAAAATATGTTTATATATCAACAAAAATTACAGTGTGAATGGTACAGTGCGATTAGCTAGACATCAGCATAATTAAGAGAAATGTCTTGCAGAAATGATAGTGTGGTTAGTACAGTTGGCAGTATAGATCAGGTTAAGTGTTATTGACCAGCGAAAGAAAGAGTATAGTAGATTATGAAATGAATATAATTAAAGGGGGTCAAGAAGTGTTCAGTAAGTGTTTCTTTGGCAGCACACAGACGGTGGTTTAGATTGAGCAGCAGTATTCTTCCGAAGAGGTACTTTAGAGTTTGATGTAAGAATAAAAGGCAGAACATTTAAGGAATATGTGCAGATTAGAGTATGGCAGAATGGAACAGAGAGAGAGCCAGAAGTATATGGGAATCAGAAGGAAAAGTAAGATCAGTTAAACAATGAATAGTTTGAGGTCAGATGGCACTTGATTGAGAGCGAATTTGGTTAATTTGAGGGTGGAATATGTGCAGAGTTAGTTGAGCAGTGTTATTATGTGATAAGAAAGTGCAGTGTCACAGTAATAAGAGCAAATATTTTGAAGATTATGTAATTGATTGATTAGATCAGCCAAAGTATGTTACTCAAGCAGGAAAGGAATGAAAAGAGCTAGATAAGTCAGTAGAGATATGACAGGATTCAGAATTGAAGCATGTGGTGCACCCAGAATTAAAGTATTAGAGAAAGCAGTTCAAAGATTTTTAGTATTTCTTCCAGTGTCAATTGATTAAGTACAATGATTTGAGAAGCAAGTAAAGTTAGAATTGAATCCAGCTGGAGTCAGAGTAACAGTGAAAGTAGAAAGCAATTATGGATATTAATGGAAGCAGAATTTGTAGAATATTTTGCCAGATATTCAGCGTAATTAGAATAGTGCAGTGGAAGCATGGAAGGTTCGATATTCACATATTATCCAAGGTTTGAATAATTAAAGGAAAGTTTGGGGTTTTTATGCAGTTGGACAAGAGGTAGTGATTTCAGGCCATATATGAGTTGTGACAACATGAGTAGAATAGTATAAAGAGATAGGAAAATTCAATTATGGTAATGTGATCTTCTTTAAGAAGCTAGCAGTTGAGAATGTGAATAAAGTTGAGGCAAAGTAACAATTGGCAGTGAATGGCAGATAATAGAAAGGCATCAGAAAATTTATGAATTTGAAGATAGTTTTATATAGCAGGGCACTTCAGAATGGCAATATACAGTAAAGGGTTCTAAGCAAGTGAAATGGCCCAGAAAGAAATATTGCAAACACAGCCGAAAAAATGTGGAAATAGGTTGAGTCCAAGGAGATAAAGCGCCAATAGCAGGGTAGAATCGCCTACAACTGAAAGGTATAGAAAGGGCAGAATGTAGCAACCAGGCAGTGCAGTTATGAAATAAATTAAAGAGAAAGGAAAGCAGAATAAGTGCGGAAATGAGCGGATGAATCAGTTAGCACATAATGATTTGAAAGGTAGATACAGAGAAAGTGTATGTTACTTGTTCTGTATATGGCTTTGTTTTTTTTTTTTAGGTGATAGTCTGACTTACTGTGGTTTGTTTTGAATGTCGAGGATGACATTTCTTTTTAGGTGATAATAATGAAACGTCGAGCATTTTTTCAGATCTTTGCAGATCCTTGCTTAGCGGGTTTGGTGGCCAGTGTGTGGCCCATTAGTCTGTGTTTCAGGTGTTTTCGTAGGTTGTGAGGCTTTGTGGGCCGGCAGGTTGGGCGCAAAAAGCTCACAAGTTCTCTGCCTGTGAACGCGATAGAGGCTGGCGTCGCATTCTGAACGCGATGGCCCTGAGTGTCACGTTCTGGTTGCCACCGTATGCGGTCCTCGTCTGCATGCGCGCCACGTGTCGTGCGCTGGGTGGCATGCTTATGTCGGCCTTGAGAAGGCGACGCCCTATGCCGTCGCGTTCAGGTCACGACGGATAGGTACGTCGTGTTCTTAACTACGAGCTGTTCATAACCCTGGTCGGCCAGACAGAGTTGAGCGAGCTCTATTTGGCTAGGGGGAGGCTGCTGCGGCGGTTTTTCGGGCGATTTGGCATTTGGGGATCGTTTTTGGCGTGGTCTCTCCGCAAGGACGTCGCATGGAGCGGGGGGGGGGGACGCCGTGCCGTGGTTGGTTTGCGTGTTCTTCGTGAAGGTAGGGAGATTCTGCCCATTTTTAAATTGTGAATCACATGTGACACATGTATGGCTTATTAATAGCTTAAAGAACAGTAGATATCATGCTAGGGTACTCAGTAAAGCATGAAAAATGGAAATTAAACGTGGTTTGCATGGTTTGTGGGGGTGATCCAGGGAGAGCATCCTGGATTAGGGTTCTGGCCTATGAAGGCGACGGACCCTACTGTCGCGTTCTGAATGCGATAGGCCGACCCGTCACGTTTAGGTTATGAACACGACATGTTGGGGTGTCGCAATCAGAAGGCGACGGTTGCCCATGTCGCGACCACAGCCGAGAGAATTGGTTGTGTCTGTTTTACTAGTACGATTATCCGATTATCATTAAAGTGTTGTTTATGGCATGGATAAGCGGTGCATTGGCACCTGTAGCGCTCCACGAGCATGTTATTCATGTGGAAAGCATGTTGCTCACGAGGTGAGCGTGTTTTTACGTGGTTAGCATGCAGATCACGTGCCGTTCATGTGGTGTTTATGTGGTTTGAATGCCGCGCATATGGTTTGTGTGTCCATGGCAAATTATTCGACGTCTGTATTCTTCTGTGGTTAGTTAGTGGTGATTAGGCAGTGAGGTTCCAGTGTGAACCTAGCCTCGGTCTTTTGACGTCCTTTATAGGTTATTTACAATGGTTTAATTAGCAAAGCATGTGAATGATTGGGCCTTGGGAAAGAATGGTCTTGTGTGGACCTACCTAGCTCAGGTCATTTTAGAATATTTTTGAGTTGTTCTAAGTTGATTAACAATTAGCAGAGCATGTAAAGGTTTATGGTTAACTTAATCATGTAAGTCATGGTAGAATGATTATGTGTTTCATATGTAAGGTTTATGTGCTTGTGGTGCATTGCTATGGAGGCCATGTGGTGGCCAATGACAGGCAAGATTATATTGTGGATTCTGTGGTTAATAGTGTGTTATGGCTTGTAGGTCACATGGTGACTGAGGGCAAGCTATTCCTGACACTTATACTGTGGTTGGTAATAAAGGTTATATATGTATGTATCGTGGTTTGTGCATTGCTGAGTGTGGTGGTCCGACGCCTATTCCGGAATGCCTCTCTAGTCAGGTACCCCAGGTTCTGTGTGAGCTAGTGTAACGTAGTGCGTTTTTCAGATCCTTGTGGATCCTCGCTTAGTGGTCGTTCGGATCTGTGTTTGTTGGTTCTGATGTGGTGCTCATGACCAATGTGGGGTCATTGGGCCTTGGTCGCGGTTCCCGTGTGTTGTGTGGGTGTTGTAAGCCGAAGGTTTTAGCCTAAACAGCCCATAGGTTCATTGTTTGTGAACGCGATAGTGAGGGACGTCGCGTTCATAACATGACGGTTCTGGGTGTCGCATTCGGGTTGCCTCCTAGTAGCAGTCTTCGTCTGTATGTGCGCCGTGTGTCGCGCAATGGGCGGCATGCTGACGTCGGCCTTAGGAAGGCGACGCCTTACTACGTCGCGTTCAGGTCGCGACGGAGGGCTACATCGCGTTCCCAACTGTGAAGTGTTTTTAGTTGAGGTCGACCGAATAGAGCTCAACAAGCTCTACTCGGCCAGGAAGGGTTGTTGCAGTGGTTTTTCGGGCGATTCGGGGTTTTGGCGTCGTTTTCGACGTGGTCTCGCCACGAGGACGTCGCATGGAGCGGGGGAGACGTTGGGTTGTGATCGGTTTTTGCGTTCTTCGCAAAGGTAGGGAGATTCCACCTCATTTTATTGTGTGGATTGCATATGGTGCATGTTTGGATCGTTTAATGCTTTAAGAACAGTGGATATCATGCTAGGGTAATTAGTAAAGCATGAAAAATGGAAATTAAACGTGGTTTGCATGGCTTGTGGGGGAAATCTGGAGATGGGAACCCGGATTAGGGTTCCTGCTTGTGAAGGCGACGGAGCCCTCTGTCGTGTTTTGAAAGCGACAGGCCGACCCGTCGTGTTAGGCTTTTGGATAGCGACATGTCGAGGTGTCGCGACCAGAAGGCGACAGTTGCTTATGTCGTGACCATAGCCGAGAGAGCTTGTGGTGTATGTTTTACTCGTACGATTATCCGATTATCGTTAAAGTGTTGTGTATGGCATGGTTATGTGGTGCCAATGCACTTGAGCGCTCGTGGAGCGTGCCGTGAGCAAATTGTTTACGTGGTAAGATGTTGCTCATGACGTGAGCGTGTTTTTACGTGGTTGGCGTGTTGTGCACACAGTTAGTGTGTAGTACACGTGGTGTTTACGTAGTTTGAGTGCTGTGCATATGGTTTGTGTGTGCATGGCAAGTGTTTCAACGTTGTGTTTATCGTAATAGAACTTCTGTGGTTAGTTTGTAGTGGTTGGGCAGTGAGGTTCCAGTGTGAACCTAGCCTCGGTCCTTTAATGTCTTTTGTATGATTATTAAGTGGTTATTATATTGTATTAATATGGCAATGGAGGTCACGGGGTAACCAATGACAGGCAAGATTATTATATGTTATTGTGATTTAAATATGTGTTGGTGTTAGTTAGCTCAGAGGTCACATGGCGACCGGTGACGAGACAATTACGTTTAACGTATCGTGATATAAATTTCACCGAGGTGTTAAGTGACTATTGTGGTTTGAGTGCTAGCCGAGTGTGGTGGTCTGGCGCCTATTCCAGAATGCCTCTCTTGTCGGGTACCCCAGGTTCTGTGTGAGCCAGGCACATGTGTTTGTTGTGCTCGGGGTTTGTCCCAGTACTGTGTGTACCGTCGAGGTCTGTGTCGTCTGTCCTAGACACCCTCACTCCTGTGTTTGAGTTGCACGTCCAACTGAGGGAAAGACGACTGGGGGCAGCGACGTGTGTTTGTGGGTGTGCAGTCGCTTGTAGCGCGCTCGTGGTTGGGGGTATGGACACCAGTAGACGTACTGTTCTCCAGCTAGTCTTGTGTTTCCAGTGTCTCATTTTAGGGAGCTCGGGCTAGAGTCCCTAAAGGTGCCAGGCATTGGCCTACAGTTGTGTGGTCTACAGGTGTGGTGTTGGTTGGTCTCCACTGTTCTTTGAATTGTGGTTGTGGAGCGGCAGTTGGACCTTTCATCCGTGACTGCGAGACTGAGAGGTTGTTCTTGTGTTGTGTTGTCCGGGTTGGATACTGGCGTCATGAACCAGTAGTCTGTTCTCGTGTGGTGGTGTCGTTCTGTTCTGACTCGTGCTTTGCCACTGATGGTGGCTTGTGTGTGTGACTCGCTGGTTGAGGTTTTACCCATTGTGGTGTGCCCTGGTGGTGGCACAGTACTAGTTGTGGTTTCATGGTGGTACCTCGTGGAGGTAGGTACCTGTACCCTTCGTGGGTAGCTTTGTGTTATGATACATTGTCTACCAGTCCCTTCAGGTGTTGTGGTGGACTTGTGTTCTGTGGAGGTCTATAGAGTGACCTTCCACGTGTTGTGTTTCTTCTCATCTTCGGTTACGCTATCATTTATGTTTTAGTATGAGGTGTTGGTGTGAGGTGGATTGGCTACCTGATGCCAGTCCTGTACCCTTCCGTGGGTAGGTTGCCTGTGAAGCTTGTAGCTTAGGCGACCAGTTATTGTAGTGATTAGCCTGTGAGGTCTATGACCTAGGGAGTTCAGTTATTGAGCGGACTTTGTCCCTCTCCCTTTCCGAGGTTTATATTAACTGACGAGATTATGTTTAATTGTTGTTAATCATGTCTTGTGTGAGCATGATATAGTTTGGCTATCGGTGTTGCCAGTGAGACCCTCTGGGGTTGAGGTCTCTTCAGTTTGGTGTGTTGTTTTTGTGTGGTCCCTACTAGGGCTGCCAATGGATATCCGCTTTCTGACTTTCCGACCCATTTCTGACCTTTTCGTATCCATTTTTCCATTTTTGATTATTTTCCGTTATTCTGTTTCTGTTTTCGATAAGATATAAATTTTATTTTATTTACAAAATATATACTCTTAAAACTTATTTCTTAATATTAAAAACTTTAGACTAAGTTTTTAGCTTCTCCTTAATTTGTAAATAGAATCTAATTAACTTGTCTCTCTCGTAGCATTTATTATACCTATTATTATCAAAGACATCTCTTTTATCATTACTCCTAATGCTACATACATCTATCATTTGATCGTACCAAATGTTTCTGATTACTTTCCATTTCTGACCCATTTCCGACCCGTTTTCGATTTTCTTATAGGAAATGGATGCGGAAAGTGTCCTTTCTGATTCCGACTCTGACCCGTTGGCAGCCCTAATCCCTACTGAGCCTGTGACTTGTTGAGGCTCACTCCCCTACAGTTCTTTTCCGGGCTTACCATTTGTGTGGCTTGAGGAGGCGTTGTGGTAGACTTGTACCACCAGCAGTAGTGTTAGTTGTGTTGTGTGAGCTTGTGCTCCCTTGGGGTATGCCCCAGGTAGTTGTACTGTTTAATTGGACATGTAATAATGTAATGAGACAGTTGTAAATTGTTATATACAGATATAAGCATATGTACTTTCTTGTGTCTTATACTGTTGTGGTTGTCTTTTATATTCTTACTGGACATGTGTACGAGTTATCCCTTGCGAGACTTCAGTCTGTTCGCGGGAGATGGATCTGGATATGGATCCTTATTGGGCATAAATATCCAGGGCCGTTACAGTTGGTATCAGAGCATGGTCCAGTTAGAATATGAAAAGACATTAAGGTTACAATGTCCCAATATATAGTTTAATGTCCATTGATGGTAGTAAGTCTGTGGTTTTATGTGCTTTTTAGTACGATTTTCGTGTGAATTTTTGATATGTGAATTGTATGTACGGTTGGTTAGTTTGGCAGTTTGTAGTTAAGGTGTTGTTGTTTAAAGATTTTCTGTTATAGAAATTGAAAGGATTAGTGAATTTGGTTATGATAATCAGAAAAGGGAGAGTAGTGTTCTGAGAAGGATATGTTTGATGTATTTTAACAAGGTGTAGAGTTGGCAGAGACTGGTATAAGGTAATGGTGTGATAGAGAAACATTGTTATTAATGAGGAATAGTATGTGTTAAGGATTGCAGTTGAGAACCTTGGCAGTGGTATGGTTGTGTTTAAGATTTGTGTTAGTAAATGTTAAGGAGCAGTTTGGAATGTTTGAGTGAGACAGATTAGCTGGAAATGAGGTATTAGCAAATAAAGGAATAGAGATTTATGGCAGTCAGATACGGATAAGTGTGTTTGCTGATTAGAGATGAATGCGGTAAAGAGTTGGGGAGTAGTGTTGTAGTGAATAATGATGATAATGGGAATTTAATATAAAGATTTGTGAAAATATGTGCAGAAATGATCTGGTGACTAGTTAAGCAGGGAGAAAGTAAAGGAAAGAACAATGCATAGTTAGACTTTTCTGAGGATTCCATAAGAGAGATATCCACTTGACAAGTGGCAGTTTGTGAGGATTACACGGAATGGCTTGATAAAGAATACAATGTTAAAGATTGAGGTTAAGATTAAGAATGTTTGGAGTAAGGTAGAGTTATGTGGGATAGAATAGAAAGGAATGGATTAATTAAGAGGTGGTTGAGAAGTATCACGTTATGTGGAATAGCATGGTAAATGATGAGAGGAATTAAAGTGAAGGTTTGAATGGAATGGATCACGGTAAGTATGATGTAGTAGCAATGGTTTTAGCATTTGAGAATTAAGCAGCAAAATGGAATAGAGAAATCAGGCAAAGTAAGTTATAGTATTTAAAGAGATCGGTTCCAGATTTTAGCTTTGGTAGTATTTCAATAAAGGATGATTGTGTATTAGCAAAAATTGCAGTATGAGTGGTACAGTGAAGATAGCCAGATAGCGGAATAAATAAGAGAAATGTTTTGCAAAAGTGATGTCGTAAATATTGTAAGCGGCAATACAAATCAGATTAAGAGTTATTGATCAGAGAAAGAAAGAGTATAGTAGATTATGAAAAGAATATAATTAAAGGGGGTCAAGAAGTGTTCAGTAAGTGTTTCTTTGGCAGCACACAGACAGTGGTTTAGATTGAGCAGTAGTATTCTTCCGAGGAGGTACTTTGCAGTTTGATGTAAGAATAAAAGGCAAAACAGTTAAGGAATAATGTGCAAATTAGAGTATGGCAGAATGGAACAGAGAGAGAGTTAGAAGTATATGGAAATCAGAAGAAAAAGTAAGATCAATTAAGTAGTGAACAGTTTGAGGTCAGATGGCACTTGATTGAGAGAGAATTCGGTTAAATTGAGGGTGGAATATGTGTAGAGTTAGTTGAGTAGTGTTATTTTGTGATAAGAGAGTGCAGTGGCACAGTAATGAGAACGGATATTATGAAAGGTTATGCAAGAGAATTGTGAAATCAGCCAGAGAATGTTATTTAAAAGTAAGAAAGGTATATGAAAGGCAGGATATGTTAATAACGGTATGGCAGGATTCAGAATTAAAGCATGTGGTACACCCAGAATTGAAGTAATAGAAAAAAGCAGTTCAGAGATTTTTGGTATTTCCTTCCAGTGTCAATTGATTAAGTACAACAATTTGAAAAGTAAGTAAAGTTAGAATTCAATCCAGCTGGAGTCAAAGTGATAGTGAAAGTGGAAAGTAATTGTGAATATTAATGAAAGCAAAATTTGTGGAATATTTTGTCAGATAATCAGTGTAGTTAGAATAGCACAGCAGAAGCATGGAAAGTTTGATATTCACATATTATCCAAGGTTTAAATGATTAAAGGAAAGCTTGAGGTTCTTGCGTAGTTGGACAAGAGGCAGTGATTTCAGGCCAGATATGAGTTAAGACAGTATGAGTAAAATAGTATAAAGAGACAGGAAACTCAATTATGGTAATGAGATCTTCTTTGAGAAGTTGGTAGTTGAGAATGTGAATAAAGTTAAGGCAGAGTGATAATTGGCAGTGACAGACAGATAATAGAAAGGCACTAGAAAATTTATGAATTTAAAGATAGTTTTATATGGCAGAGCACTTAAGAATGGCAGTTCATAATAAAGAATTTCAAGCAAGAAAAAACGACCCAGAAAGAAATGTTGCAAACACAGCCAGGAAAATGAGGAAGTAGGTTGAGTCCAATGAGATAAAGCGCCAATAGCAAGGTAGAATTGCTTACAGCTGAAAAGTACAGAAAGAGTAGAATGCAACAATCGGGCAGATCAATTATGAAAAAATGAAAGAAAAAGGAAAAGCAGAACATGCATGAAAATGGACAAATTGAGTTAGCCGATGTAGAGTGATTTGAAAGACAAGTGCAGAGGAAGCATATCCTACTTGTTTGGTATATGGCTTTATTTTTTTTTAGGTGATAGTCTGGTTTACTATGGTTTGTTTTGAATGTCGAGGACGACGTTCCTTTTAGGTGATAGTAATGTAACGTAGTGCGTTTTTCGGATCCTCGTGGATCCTCGCTTAGTGGTCGTTTGGATCTGTGTTTGTTGCTTCTGGTGTGGTGCGTGCTCATGACCAATGTGGGGTCATTGGGCCTTCGTCGCGGTTTCCATGTGTTGTGTGGGTGTCGTGGGCCAGAGGTTTTAGCCTAAACAGCCCACAGGTTCACTGTTTGTGAACGTGATAGTGAGGGACGTCACATTCATAACGTGACAGTTCTGGGTGTTGCGTTTGGGTTGCGGCCTCACAGCAGTCTTCATCTGCATGTGCGCCGCGTGTCGCGCGCTGGGCGGCATGCTGACGTCGGCCTTGGGAAGGCGACGCCCTACTACGTCACGTTCAAGTCACGATGGAGGGCTATGTCGCATTCCCAACTGTGAAATATTTTTAGTTAAGGTCGACCGAACAGAGCTCAGCAAGCTCTGCTCGTCTAGGAAGGGTTATTGTGGCAGTTTTTCGGGCGATTTGGGGTTTTGGCGTCGTTTTCGGCATGGTCTCGCCGCGAGGACGTCGCATGGAGTGGGGGAGACGCCAGGTTGTGATCGGTCTTTGCGTTCTTTGCAAAGGTAGGGAGATTCCACCTCGTTTTATTGCATGGATTGCATGTGGTGCATGTTTGGATCGTTTAATGCTTTAAGAACAGTAGATATCATGCTAGGGTAATCACTAAAGCATGAAAAATGGAAATTAAACGTGGTTTGCATGGCTTGTGGGGGAAATCCGGAGATGAGAACCTGGATTAGGGTTCTTGCCTGTGAAGGCGACAGAGCCCTCTCTTACGTTCTGAATGCGACAGGTTGACCCGTCATGTTAGGCTTTTGGATCGCGACATGTCGGGGTGTCGCGACCAGAAGGCGACAGTTGCTTATGTCGCGACCACAGTCGAGAGAGCTTGTGGTGTATGTTTTACTCGTACGATTATCCGATTATCGTTAAAGTGTTGTGTATGGCATGGTTATGTGGTGCCAATGCACTTGTAGTGCTCGTGGAGCGTGCCGTGAGCATATTGTTTACGTGGTAAGTGTGTTGCTCACGAGGTGAGCATGTTTTTACGTGGTTGGCGTGTTGTGCACATAGTTAGTGTGTAGTACACATGGTGTTTACGTAGTTTGAGTGCCGTGCATACGGTTTTTGTGTGTATGGCAAGTGTTTCGACGTTGTGTTTATCGTAATAGAACTTCGGTGGTTAGTTTGTAGTGGTTGGGCAGTGAGGTTCTAGTGTGAACCTAGCCTCGGTCCTTTAATATCTTTTGTATGATTATTAAGTTGTTATTATATTGTATTAATATGGCAATGGAGGTCACGGGGTGACCAATGACAGTCAAGATTATTATATGTTATTGTGATTTAAGTATGTGTTGGTATTAGTTAGCTCGGAGGTCACATGGTGACCGGTGACGAGCCAATTATGTTTAATGTATCGTGATATAAATTTCACCGAGGTGTTAAGTGACTGTTGTGGTTTGAGTGCTAGCCGAGTGTGGTGGTCCGGCGCCTATTCTAGAATGTCTCTCTAGTTGGGTACCCCAGGTTCTGTGTGAGCCAGGCACGTGTGTTTGTTGTGCTTGGGGTTTGCCAGGTACTATGTGTACCGTCGAGGTCTGTGTCATCTGTCCTGGACACCCTCACTCCTGTGTTTGAGTTGTACGTTCGGCATAGGGAAAGATGACTGGGGGCAGCGACGTGTGTTTGTGGGTGTGCAGTCGCTTGTAGCACGCTTGTGGTTGGGGGTACGGACACCAGTAGACGTACTGGTCCCCAGCTAGTCCTGTGTTTCTAGTGTCTCACTTTAGGGAGCTCGGGCCAGAGTCTCTAAAGGTGCCAGGCATGGGCTTGCAACTGTGTGGTCTGCAGGTGTGGTGTTGGTTGGTCTCCACTGTTCTTTGAATTGTGGTTGTGGAGCGGTAGTTGGACCTTTCATCCGTGACTGCGAGACTGAGAGGTTGTTCTTGTGTTGTGTTGTCCGGGTTGGATACTGTCGTCATGAACCAGTAGTCTGTTCTCGTGTGGTGGTGTCGTTCTGTTCTGACTCGTGCTTTGCCACTGATGGTGGCTTGTGTGTGTGACTCGCTGGTTGAGGTTTTACCTGTTGTGGTGTGCCCTGGTGGTGGCACAGTACTAGTTGTGGTTTCGTGGTGGTACCTCGTAGAGGTAGGTACCTGTACCCTTCGTGGGTAGCTTTGTGTTGTGATACATTGTCTACCAGTCCCTTCAGGTGTTGAGGTGGACTTGTGTTCTGTGGAGGTCTGTAGAGTGACCTTCCACGTGTTGTGTTTCTTCTCGTCTTCGGTTAAGCTACCATTTATGTTTTAGTATGAGGTGTTGGTGTGAGGTGGATTGGCTAGCTGATGCCAGTCCTGTACCCTTTCGTGGGTAGGTTGCCTGTAAAGCTTGTAGCTTAGGCGACCAGTTATTGTAGTGATTAGCCTGTGAGGTCTATGACCTAGGTAGTTCAGTTATTGAGCGGACTTGTGGTGCTGTGCTAGTCCTATTGTCCCTCTTCCTTTTCAAGGTTTATATAACTTATGAGATTATGTTTAATTGTTGTTAATCATGTCTTGTGTGAGCATGATATGGTTTGGCTATCGGTGTTGCCAGTGAGACCCTCTGGGGTTGAGGTCTCTTCAGTTTGGTGTGTTGTTTTTAGGTGGTCCCTACTGAGCCTGTGACTTATTGAGGCTCACTCTCCTACAACTATTTTCTGAGCTTACCTTTTGTGTGGCTTGAGGAGGCGTTGTGGCAGACTTGTACCACCAGAAGTAGTGTTAGTTGCGTTGTGTGAGGTTGTGCTCCCTCGGGGTATGCCCCAGGTAGTATTCAACATTCAAACCCAACAGTCAATATTCAGCATTCACGGCAGTGGTTAAGATCTTGACACGCGACGCAACAAGATTGGTTGAAGAGCGTCGTCTCAGATTCCGATTAGCCCGGTTGATGAGGATAGCCATGATGGCGCACGGGAGTTGAGGAGGCGACACGATGACTGACATCGCCGTACAGCAGTCGAGGTGACGATGCGACATAGGGGCGGCTCTGACAACATCATGATGTGGCTTTAAGGCAGGGCGGCGTCTGACAGCTTGGTGACAGTGCACGGAGTGGGCCACGTTGGCTGGCAGAGCCACGTGGCCAGACACATGTCGTTACTAAAACAAATTCTAGACAGCTTCACCTTGGCCCATGGTTACAGTCTGACGTGAACCTAGGGGAACAATGATACGGGGATATCCCTGTAGGTTGGCTGAGTTCTGGGGCTCAGCCAACCTCATTGAGGGAATAGGCCGATGTCCTTTCTCAGGCGAAACATTAGCGATATATGATCTGACGAGTCAGATCGGAAGAATCAATCTACTTTACACCTCGGGCCGTCTTCCTCAGCTCTGTTGGGGACGGTCTCTCGGCTCGGACTGAGCCGACCTGGAGCCCAGCGAGCTCGCGGGTGCCCCGAAATGTTGCTCACGTGACTAACAAGGCAAATAAAGTAAGGTTCGAGGATCACGGGACTGATAACTGCGGCTATTAAGACCACAGTCACGATGACCTGGCAGGACGGTGGCAACTTCAATCCGACATCAATCACAGAGCCCCCTAGCGAGATTGGCGTGGTCGTCCAGCTATTGCCCAGGTGTCCTAACACTATATAAGAGGTAGACACTCCACAGGCGCAGGTACGCTGTTCTACCCCAATCTAGGCCATTCTGCTCGACTAGCGATTGACAAGAGCATTGGAGTGTCTCCCCGCCGAGGCCTCTCGACGGGCTTTGCAGATCAGGTCGGGAGCTCGGAACCAGCGTCTCACGTCGGCTAAGCGCGCCTCAGACGGGATTCATCGGCTTGGTTGTCTCGGCTCACTCTTCGGCGAGAAGCACCTCAGCTGTCACCTCGGCCTGAGCCGACCTATGTTACACTTACAGTAATAGATCTGATAATAATAGTAGTGAAAACTCAGCTAATTGGAAAATTACTTTGAACAAATTACTTGAACGACCAAATTCTAACATATTCGAGAAATTAGAATGAATTGAGTATGTGTGTGTTGAATTTGTGAGATCGAACCTCCTATGTAAGCATCTAGTGCAAATGCAAACAAACCACTGCACAAGAGATATTATGGTGGTTTGGAGATCACCACAAGTGATTCCTACATCCACCCCTCACCAAGTGAGGATTGAACCACACACTACCTCTAAAAAGAGATACAACACACACACTCGGAGCACGACGACTCAGTTCACACACTTAGGCAGTATAGCTCAAACCACACACACTTAGATAAAGATTGTTTTGCATAGAACATTTGTGCAGATTAATCAACACACACATGAACAAGAGAAGGTTTGTCTGCGTTCTCAAGTTAGAGAACAAATGGACTTCAATAATGCTTGAAGCAACTTGATAGCTTTTCTCTAAATCTTGATCTCCAAATCAGGGAGAAGCACGAACAAGAGCTCTTCCTTCTAGTTGCTGGCTCATATCTGGTCGCCTTTGAACTTTTCCCGCCAAGAGCTCTGCCCTCTTTGATGAGACAAAGGCCTCTTTATAGTCCACCTCGTACCTTAGGATGCGTAGGCACATATAGTTAGGTCTTCTCTGTATAGCTTAAGGTCCACGTACGTGTCTTGCATACAAAAGTTATTCAATAAGATATTCATGATAGAAATAGAATATTGTCATTTAAGCTTGTTCAATAAATTTAGATATCACACATGTCACACAGCTGTGAAAAAGCATATTGTCACATATATCCAAACAATCTAACATGACATGTGTCACACATCCATGAAGTATCACATTGTCAAAGCTTCGACTAACAAGGACTAAAAAGCTCACCAGTCGAAGTATCAAAGCTTCGACTGTCAAGAAAATAGATGATTAGTCGAAGTGTCAGAGCATCGACTGAATAGAAGCAATTCGAATATCTAAAGTGATACAGCTTCGACTGAAGAAAAACATAGAGCTTCGACTGATGACGAACTAATTGATCAGTTGAAGTTTCACAACTTTGACTAAGATAGAAGACACTCATGCCAGTTGAAGTCACATAGCCTCAACTAAATAGAAGAAACTCGAGTCAGTCGAAGTCACTTAGCTTCGACTAAATAGAAGAAACTCGTGCCAATCGAAGTCATGCAACTTTAACTAAATAGAAGAAATTTGTGCCAGTCGAAGTCACACAACTTCGACTAAATAGAATAAATTCATTCCAGTCAAAGTCACACAACTTTGACTAAATAGAAGAAACTCGTGCCAATCGAAGTTTGTGCACTTCAACTAGAAATAAGAATCTTCTATCCAGTTGCAATAGACTTCCATTTATGCAAATCAGCAGCATATCAAGCATACATGAATTTCAAACATGAAATTGGAGAGTCATGTCAAGATATTATTATTCAGTCATCATCAAATTATTTAGTTATCATCAAAACATAAAATGAGAATGTTGTGTCATTATTAAACATAAAATCCACACACTCAACACAAACTTCCAACAATCTCCCTCTTTTTGATGATGACAAAACAAATGATAAAACAGTCATAGAAAAAGTTATCTCGCCCTTTTTGACATAATAAAAGAGATGCTCATGATTTCATTCTCCCTTTGTGATTTTATTGTGGAAATAAATTCTCTTGAGCACAAATCTCACAAACTTGACTATCAATATTTGCAAATAAGTCAGGAAGTCCTTTAACAAGATTAAGCCTTATGAGTTTATTCATGATATTGAAACTTGCATGTCTCAATCTTTTATGCCAAATCCATGCAAGATCAGTCTTATTTGTAATAAGACAAATGTTTTCATCAAAACTTTTGTCAAGATTGACCATGTACACATTATTCTCTCTTTTTCAAACAAATTTTATTCTTTCAGTTGATGAGTCAATTATTTTGCAAGAATTAGACTAAAAAATAACTTTGTGACTCTTGTCACATAACTGACTAATGCTGAGTAAATTGTAATCTAATCCATCAACAAGCAAAATATTTTCAATTGAGTTTGAGAAGAACTTGTCAATTTTTTCAGATCCAATTATTTTTCCTTTATTTTTACCTCTAAGAGTAACTAGACCTCCTCCTTTTTCAATCAAGCAGGGGAACTTTGATCTATCTCTAGTCATGTGCCTTGAACACTCACTGTCAAGATACTATACATTTGAGCTGGGTGTCCTACTTTCCTGCACATACAAGAAAAGATTTTGGTACCTAAACATTGTTGGGAACATCAAATTGACTAATCAGTGAAAACAAATCCTTTCTAATCCACATTTGAGTTACTTTTGACTTTTTTTTTTGTTTCTGAAATGAAATTTCTTTCAGGTTTGATGACATTATGATTTGAAAAGTAAACTCCAATGTTCTTTCTGTTATAATTTTGAGAGTGATACCATTTGGCATACAAGTTTTTCTGTTGAAATTGAGGCCAATAATGGTATTGATGCCTAAAAGTAAAAGGAATGAGAATCAAACCATGAGTTATTAAATTGATTGGGGCTGTATTATCCTGCATTCCAATAATTGATCTATTTGGAGTGCATTGGTGCCTTGGTCTTCCAGTTATTTTGATGAGGGTTTATTTTTTATTTTTGAAGGTTTATATGCTTTTTATATTTTGTGTTATTCAAACTTTTCTGAACAGGTCTCTTGTTTTGTTGATTCCCTGAAGCAAACTTTTGCTTCAAATTATTTATCAGTGAGCCTTGTTTTAATTTATTTTGAATTTTTGTTGACTTAGTTGGATTCTTGGACTGATTTTCATTTTGAATGATTATTTTAACTGAGGAGATCATGAATATTATCATCATACTCAAATGCCGGATTGTTAGACATGTTGACAGAGTTCAACCAAGAGTCCATTAACAACACAACCTACTGATTTTAGGATGGTTAAGTTGATTAACTACACTGTTATTAGGAGAAATATGAATTTCTACCAAACAATGTTATCAAACAACATCCCCAAAATTTTAGAAGTTGAAGTTGTGTGTTAATTGACTTGACAAGGCCGGTTCTCTCCAAACTTACTCAAACCCGGGTGAATAGGCAGTCTAAATGGGCGGGTAAAGGTCCTCCTGCCCCCTATCGTGAGGGAATCCACAGAATTTAGGGACTTATAGAGTTCCCCTTGGAGCCAACCCGATTTACCCGAGAGGAAATTCCCGAGTAAAAGGTTGTGAACCAAGGAGGGGCTATCCTAAAATGTGTGGGGAGGCTAGAACAGAGGAGGAAGTAAGGGCCCCCCATGACTGAGGACCGTTAGAGAACAAACAGGATGCAATCAGAAAACAAAATCAATCAAAACAGTCTAGAAACAGGCTTCTGTAAAATAAACGGCAAGCACATGGACGCTCAGTTCATCAGAAAACAATTGACGGCATGATCGACGGACGCTAATAGACAATAAACGACAACACATATGGATGCTAATCTGAAATAAACGGCAGGAAAAGTGGATGCTTACCTGGATTAACAGCACTATCGCTTGTTGTTTACCTGGGTGAAGACTGAAACCATGGCAGCACTGTCGGTCCCATCGCGATCGCCAAAGCGGAGCTGTGGACGCCCTATTCCGTGCACCCCGGGTGCCAATGGATGTTCCGGAGGTTCACGAATGTCGCTGCTCCCTCGTTGGCAATGAAGGGTTGCTGGTTGACTTCGTTGACTCCTCGGTTGACTAAGTTGACTAGGGAGAAAACAAAGAAACCAGCAAAAGAAAGAGAGATGTGTGATCGCCAGGGCCTTACCTGTGCCCAAGGAAGTAGAATGATTACGTCGATGTCGTGGCCTCGCGCAGCGGGTGATGGCGGGACTTCAACTTCTCTTTCTTCGGCCGGCCAAAGGAAGAGAGCTCTACAATCTCGTTCGTTGCGTTCCTGCCACAAGAAAAGCTCTATTAGACTCTAAGGAGATGCAATAAACGTCCTAAACAGAAAGAAAAATACCCAAAAGGAGAGCCCCGTACCGGTTGCGGGCTTGAGAAGAGGGGTGGCCAAGTGCTATGACCACCCTTCTTCCCTCCATTTTTTTGGTTGAAAACCCCCTTTTGGGTGTGTAGGAAGGTGCCCTAGGTGCCTAGGGTGTGTGTATGTGTAGTGAGTTGCATGCAAAGCTAAGGAGAGAGGAAGAGAAAGAGGAAGAGTGGAGGGAGATGATCCTCGTTTGTGGTCATTGATGGCTACTTTGTGGGCTCCAGCACTTGATGAAGCCTCGTGGACGCTCCCAAAGGTTGAGAAGAAGTAGAGAAGGCAAAGGTGGAAGCTCTCTATCACTTTTCTCTCTCTTCTCTCAAGGCAACATGGTATGGACGTCCAGCATCTCCCCCCCTCCTTAGAAGGCCTAAGGACTACCTATATAGGCAGTGGGGTCGGAGCCAAGGGGTCTTGGATGCTCAAGTGTGAAGAAACACACTTGTACAAGTGGCAATCCATGTGTAAAGGCTTGGACCAATGAGAGGGGGCCACATAGGATTTTTACTAGGTCAAGGGGGTGCCAAGGTGGCCCATTTGCCCGTTGGGAATGGCCCCATGCGCTGCATGGGGGAGGAGAGGGTGCTTAGTGGGATGGAATCTCGGGTAGTTGCGTAGACTAGGTAAACCAGGTTGACGTCCAACGATGCTGCCGCCAACCCCATGCAGACGTCCACATAGGTGGACGCCAAAAGGAGTCGACGTCCGGGGGGCTTGCCGCCAACATGTAGTCAGCGGAAATCGATGCTGCCGTCTACATGGGATCCGAGGCAAGTCAACAAATGGTCAAACGGGACTTATTGGGCCATGGAACCACGCGGGGATGGGCCAAATCTCGTGTCTACAACTGTGTGGTTTGAGCCGTCGTACTCAATTTGGAGTCGTCGTGCTCCGGTTGTTGTTTGAGCCGTCGTGCTTAGTTTGTGAGTCGTTGAACTCAATGTTGTGTGTTGAGCCATCGTGCTCAAGGGTGTTTGGAGTCGTCGTGCTCCGGTGTGAGTTGTACTCTTTTGAGTAGTGGAGCCTCACTGTGTGAGGGGTGGATGTAGGAGTCATTGGAGGTGATTTCTGAACCACCTAAAAATCCTCTGTACAATGGTTTGATCTGCTTGTCTGCACTAGATGCTTGCATAGGATTTCGCTTTCACACTAAGTGTTTAATTGCTTCACACATCATCTACACACACCCACACTTCAGATCAGTAAATTGTTTGTTTGAATTGATCTCTGATTCGAAGTAATTTTGAATTGCTTAAGCTTCCGCATTAATTGGTGATTAGATCTATTCAACCCCCCCCCCCTTCTAGATCTGATCCATCCACCTATTCGATCCTACAAACGGCCCCATGTGTTGCATGGGCGAGAGAATGGCGCAAGTGGGCTGGAATCTCAGGCAGTTGCGCAGACCAAGTAAACCCAGGTTGACGTCAAGCGATGTTTCCGCCAACCCCATGCAGACGTCAACATGGGTGGATGCCAACAGGAATAGACGTCCAGGGGTGTTGTCGTCAACAAGGTGTCAGCGGCAATCGATGTTGCCGTTTACATGGGATCCGAGGCAAGTCAATAAATGGTCAAGCAAGCCTTATTGGGCCATGAACCACGTGAGGATGGGCCAAATCTCACGTCTACAACTCCCTCTAGTGGTATCTACATAGTGGATGACTAGTGATGATAACACCTTCTTCAACAGAGTCTCTCCTTCACGTCGTCCAACGCCACACAACAACTAGTAGCAGCAGCAACAAGAGAGATAGCCCTCTTGGATCCCCTCTCGCCTAGGGAGGCTAAAGGAGAGAGAGATGGGAAGGAGGAGGAGGAAGAAGATGGCTTCTCCTAAAGGTCTAACCTATGATTTTTAGGAGAACCCCTTCTATTTATAGAGAGCCTTACATGACACCTCATCAAGGACACCTCATCATGCCATCATTACAAGGACACCTCGTAAGGACACCTCATTATGCCATTATGATTAAGGACACCTCATCATGCAATCATGACTAAGAACACCTCACAGAACATCTCGTAGGAATGCCATCATGACTAAGGACACCTCGCAGGACACCTCATCATGTCATCATGGCTAATGATAATGAGGTGTCCTCCTTCTAGAAGGGTGACACTTGTCATCGTACAAGATGATGAGGTGTCCTCTTTCTAGAAGGGGCGAGGTGGCATGATCTTGGTATACTCCCCTTAATGGATCCTTTCACTATATATCCAATAACCCATGGATCTCTATCCATTAGGTCTAGGCTTATTGGGTCTCACCCATTAGATCTATAATAGGTTAAAGAAGACTTATTGGATAACTTTTATCCAATCCTCCATTCATTGCATTATCCACCTTATTTTTATGACCCTCTAATCTCAATACCGAGCTGACCATGAGTTTTACCCGTCAGAACTCTTTCTGACTCAGAACTCCTTCTGACTTAGTGAAGTACTTCATAGTAATTCACTCAACTCATTGATTATGGGCGTATTAGGTCACTACGCCATAATCCCTAGATGACACGAGTGATCAAATCTATTATATATGTCTACTCATAGTTATTGTGTACCTATAGTCTCTCATCCATCGATTATCCCAGAGACCGTATATTAGGCATGGTGTTGTCAAGCCTATATAGAATCGGTTAAAGTCAAACTCTTATCGGATTCTCCGGGAGAACTCCTTTTCCCTAAATCTGATTGACCCTGGCCAATGATTTGCCTGAGTAAGACAATATGGGATATTCCTCTCATGATATCGAGAGTGAATGATTCTCTATTGACACATGATTGCCTTCGTAAGGTTGGCTACCATTCCCAATGACTGGCTATACTAGACCTGAAATATTCAGACCTATCAATCCAGTATCAAAGAATGAAGTACTCAAACAAGACATCTTTTGTGTCTCAAGTCTAAGGACTAGTTACATAACTAGGACTACGGAATCACTGTCTGACAATCATGTATCATCAACCATACAACATTCCGAGAGCGGATCATTCAGTGAACTTATTCTTCAATGAGCACATGCACCATATCCCTAGTGTCTGCACACAAGCTGCTATGAGACCAGCCGCCTCCATCACATGGACGAGCATATGGCACACCGATCTGTCCAGTCATCTCAATGTCCTTCTTGAGTAACCTATGACTAGGAATATTTGGGATCTGTGTTTAAATATGATCGACCTCATTATCATGATCTCATCATGATCTAATTCCCATTACACAGACCCATGGACATCACAGTATACATGCACATAGAATATACAATGAGAAAATATGCCATTATAAAATTACCAAAAGAGATTGTACATAATTACAAATGTCATCACTCACGTGAATTGGCTTGCAGGACACCTATAACCTACACATGGGCCTCTCCGACCCCCATAGATCTCACCCCTATCAATTCAAGGGCCATTCGCTTCACAACTCTCTAACTTGGACACCCTTCTACTGATCAGTCGCGTCCTCACTCCCCCCTCATCACTTTACTCTTTCCATGAGTCGGATCGCCATCCTCATGATAGGTCTTATGAGCATTCTAGTTCTCTAGCCCTTCCGTGTTCCTCTGCTCCGGACATGATGTCTGAGTGGATGTCCATCAAGAAAGAGCTCCATGGCCTGTGGAAACAAGTGGATCCAAAGCCGTTCTATGATGTGCCACTTCTAAATTTCCACGATATGTGTGTTCCGCTTCCTTCTGAGCTACCTGCATATCCCAAGTACTATGGAATCGAAAATCCTTATACACATCTGAAGGACTTCATCTATGAGTCCACCCCACATCGATATGACCGCCGCTTAATGGCTTATCTTTTCTGCCGGTCATTAGATGGGGTGGCGCTCGATTGGTTTTATTCACTGTAGCTAGATAAAGTCGAGGACTTTGATGTGGTAAAAGAGAAGTTCATACAACAGTTCCAAGATCGCGTTGGCCCAAATTATTCATTCACGGACTTGGTGGCTAAAAAGATGAAGGCGGATGAGGATTTTGCTACTTACGCTGACAGATAGTGAGCTATTGCCACACACGTGCAAGGCTACCTTCCGGAGTAGGAAAAAATGAAGCTAATTATAGCCAATGCTACCCCTGCCTACCACAACATCCTGGCTATGAATGATATCACCTCCATGCACTGACTCTATAGCCACACCCCCTTCATACAAACCTAGCAAAGACTCCCCCATCCATTCTATATTTGAACCCCAAAGCCCAAATATCCAAAGAAGACCAATGAGCAGGTTGGGGCTATGAACTCTACCTACCCACCAAAGAACCCATCTGGCCAAGCTCCAGGATGCCAGTAATACCAACCACAGCCACAGTACCAACAACCGCAACAACCTCAATGTTCTCCATAACAACCACTGCAACAATCCAATCAGCCAACTTACAACAATGTCCCGCCACCCAACAAGTTTGCTCCAAGACGACCGAGACCCAAAATGGCACAATATACTCCATTGCCTAAAACCCTCCCCGACATATTCATGGCCCTGATGTCCATTAATGCGCTTCAACTTCCTCTAGAATGGCATGTCTGGAATACCACTGTGGATCAGCCGAGGTAGTGGATGTATCATCGCCAACCGGGACATGATACAACCCCTTACCAAACCACCACCTACACCCAACCCATAGGTGCCTGCACCTACTCATGTGAATCCCGTCTCTCATCATCCTTCTTGACCTCCAGCTGGAGTTATGACGATGAGCTATTGAGGCATATATTATGGAAAAAATATCAAACTTTTGTTTAATGTACTTTGAACCAGATAGACAAACTCGTCGTATTCAACCTCTACGTAATGATGATGGGGGAAGGGGGGATCTATCGATTCAGACCGACTCTCTATATTTAAGCATCCTAGGTGTGCGTTTAGACATTCTTCAACTCACATGCTCGATGATAGAGGGTTATGTGCCGCAAAGATCTATATTCTTTTGAATTATACTAAGCTTGAGAGTTATGTACGAGTAAGTCCTCAACTCACAATTCATTATATATATAACTTGTTTGCCCTTCTTCTAGCCATTAAAGGTGCTCTTCCATTAATACTGGAAACAATTTGATTAAAAATAATTCAAAGATATCCACATCTCACTAATGTGGAGGTTGAAAAGGAACAAGAGAAGTCATTGGCCTTATGGCTGAAAGATCGCGTTAAGTGTCATTTACATATTTCTATTAAAGGTCAAGTCCACCTTTTAACTAGTCTTCTTTATATGTAGGTTGAACAATGTTTTATTACTAATCAAAGAGTTTGTGAGATAAGTTATAGCCCATCAAAAGTCGCCTGTACCTACCCAAGATTTATTGTGAATGGGTACATATTTCACACAAGAGACTACGGGCAGGGTAGGTCTACGATGAACAATGATGTATGTATTAAAGGAAGTACATATAATGAAAATGAATATGACTACTATGGTATTGTAGAGAGATCTTACAATTGCAATATCTAGGACAAGACAATCATATATTCTTGTTTAAGTGTCATCGGTTTGATCCCAATTCTATTCGAAATGACACAACGTATGGGATTGTCGATGTTAATCATAAATCCAAATTGAATACTTACGAGTCGTTCATTTTGGTCGCACAATCCCAACAAGTGTACTATACAAGCTATCCATCATCCAGGAATATAGAAAGAAATGATTGGTGGGCAGTTTGTAGGGTTAGATCAAGACTTTCTCTGATTATGAGTTGGGTTTGACTGAACCTATACCTTAATAGGTCAATGTCGAATTCTTTCAAGTACACCTGGTTGATGATGCATAGTTGGCAGCTCATACTAGTTTAGACGAATCTGAAGAGCCATTTTGCTTATTTAAAGAGAGTGAAGTCGAAGAAGTCAATCCACATGAGATAAAATGGGTTACTGAAAGGCAAATAGATTTCACTGTAGGAGAGGTTTGATGAGGATTCTGATGAGGAGGAGGAACAAACCAACAATGAGTACGAAGATGAAGAAGAAGATGGATCTGAATTAGATATATCGTCAGCATCTGAAGAGGAAATAAATATTGTTTGAAAATGGGTAGAAGGTTTTTTTAAAAAAAATTCACATATTTTTATTAATTATAATGACAATTTTCTTAGAAATTTCACATCTTTCTTTAAATAGTTGCTAACTAATGTACATGAATTTTATTGTTCCCCATCAAGATATAGTTGGAGGAGCACGATCGAGCTCTAGTAGTGGGAGGAGGTAGAGTAGTGGGAGGGGTTCTACTCCCTTAGTAGATATGCATATTTAAATTTGTAGATTTTGTGTATTGATTATATGTACTATTTATGCCATTTAAATTCTTATAAGCTCGACTCCTTCTGTGCCAACTCCTCCTTTAGCATGTATCCATATTTAAATTTGTAGATTTTTTGTATTGATTATTTATATTGCTTCTGCCATGTAATTTCTTCCAGGCTCTGCCTCCCCTCCTTTCGCATCAGGTATGCATATTTAAATTTGTAGGCTTTTGTGTATTGATTATATACATTATTTATGCCATTTAAATTCTTTGTTACAAGCTCGACTCCCTTTGCCTCCCCTCCTTTAGCAGGTATGCATGTTTCAATTTGTAGGCTTTTGTATATTGATTATATACATTATTTATCCCATTTAAATTCTTTGTTATAGGTCCCTATGACCCAGACCAAATTAAAGCGGAAGACAAAATCAATCACCGAGGACCCCCATGACAGCTTATGTAACTGACAAGGAGTAAGGTCAGTTTCAAAAATCCCACCTCCTTGAGAAGTGAGGCGCCTGTTGGTGAGAAGGGGTGAGAAAAATGACGTCGAGCCATCATCACAAGCGTCCAAGTGGAGGTGCCTACATGGAAAGCTATAGACACCTCAAAAATGTGCGTGACATCATCACTCCAACTCTCAAGGAGCAAGGACCATAAAAACCATGGAAAAGGCACCCCACTACAAGATGGGCCATCGGATGGCTTGAATGGTAAGGAACCTAACTTCTTCGACCCCGAGTCACCTACTCTCCAAACTAAAAATTGGCTTGGGAGTTGGGGGAGGGGGGTGGAGTGGAGAGGGAGAATCTCGCCACATAAGCCCAAGCCCATAAGGTCCAATAACTATCCCCCTGGCGGGGTGGGGGGGCACCTTAAGCTTGGCAAAAAGCCCATGAGGATAGAAATCTAAGGCATGCGGACAACTCTTGAGGCAATGCATTTGGAACATGAAGGGGAGAGTGTCATGCCCCGCCAATTTAGCAGCAGAATAAATCGGGGAGGCATGAACAACGAGTATGGTAATGTAAATTGCGCATACATTCGCAAATATCAGAGCAACTAATGAATAATAATTGCAATAAAACTCATCATTTTATTGATAATTCATCTAAACGATTACAACCACTAATTCAGAGCCAAAACATAGGGCTCAATGACATTATTGCATTGGAAAAGAAATCTAAAGTAAATATCTAACTAGACTTTAAGGTATGAAGGACATTACATCGCTATGACTTCAGAACGCTCATCACTCCAGTCCAATCCCGTTGTTGGGTGTAAGGTCATTCCTTGACTTACTTGAAAACACAATAACAAATAACGAAGGGTGAGTGATAACGCTCAGTAGGACTTAATATCTCGTGTAAACAAGCATGCTTTAAGTGATTAATGTCTTGTATCGCAGGTTAACTAGAGAGAACGATCATGTATGGTCAAGAGAGTAATAGTACAAGATAACAAGTGAATGATAATACATTTCTCAAAAATATTGCAAAATTAGGATGTCAACATAACGAGATAGCGCGTAACAAGATAGTGTATAACAAGATAGCGTGTATCAAAATGGCATGAAATAGGATAGCTTGTATCAAGGTGGTGTGTAACGAGATAGCTTGTAAAGAGATAGCATGTAATGAGATAACGTGTATGGTTGCACAACGGTGCACTAGTCGAGTACGACAATAGTCACTTTGGGACAGTAGCCGTTTAACGATAGTACATTTCGTCTGAACTCCTCAGACTAATGTTAATCAGTCAGTGCTAGCACACTAATAGCACAGAACTGGCACAATATGTCTGAACTCCTCAGACTAATAGTAAAACAATTAGATGTCTAGCCAATGTCGAGATAGTCAGAACCGGTGCAATGCATAACACCGTCAATAGCCCCTGCAGGTATTTTCGGGTGGCTCTCTGCCCCCAGGACTAGATTGGAGCCCTCGGACACTCTCCGTGCCCTGCACACTTAGCATTCAAGTCAGTAGGTCACCAGAACCATATTATGGCGCTAGACAGTCATGTATAGTACAAGCAAGGGAGCCACAACAGCTCAAGAGTTTCAAGAGAGTACTAGATGAATAGACGAGATAGTAGAGGAACGTGAACATATGAGAGTACAAGGATAGTAGACGAGATAGGTATAATCGTAAAACAACGATAAACCACGATAGTAACGGTTGCACAATACAGGTGAGTACGGCAGTCAGGTAGAAGTCACATCCGCCCATTAGCCGTGCCGCGTACACGAGCCAGATGGTCCGGCGTGATCACAAGATAAGAGAGATCTCACTAAGGCTGTTTGGATCGTACTGATCCCTAAGAGTGTAATGGGATTTAAAGGTACAACCAGCTCGGTCGCTAAGGACGTGCGCCAAATCCAAGAAGACTTATGGAGGCCTTGACAAGGAGTCCCTAGTCCAGTCGAGTAGTTCCCGGTGGAGAGGTGGTCCATGTCAAGAGAAAGTGTGTAACGAAATGTTGTCCGTCTTGCCTCGAGTGCTCGAAGGCAGAGGACGCGATAACGATGTACAAATCACGCGAGTAAAACGAAGACATGTGTCATTTAAATAATAGGGAAATTAGGTAATTAATTTCACTTAATTACCAGATACATTATTGAGTAATTAATAAGGTCAAATGGCAATAAACAATGTTTAGTGTGCAAGTGTAAAGAAATCATGGAATAGAATAAGTCGTGCTCACGGCTTTTAAATTATAAGAGTCATTTAATATTTAT
Source organism: Colocasia esculenta (assembly GCA_014218235.1). Taxonomy (NCBI): domain Eukaryota; kingdom Viridiplantae; phylum Streptophyta; class Magnoliopsida; order Alismatales; family Araceae; genus Colocasia; species Colocasia esculenta. Next base: position 30,823,679 of record CM024757.1, on the reverse strand, counting down.
CCAATAAAAATATTCAGATCATTTATTAAGCTTAACAGTACATGGTTTAACTTGTACAAGGATTAGATGGCATTTAAAGTAGGGATATAAGAGAGCAATTAAAGGTTCTGGCCGAAATTTCAAGAACGCGACGGGGGTGCAAGTCGCGATCACGTCGCAACGGGGCACATGGGCGCGTCAAACTGCTAACGCGGCGGGAGTTCCCGTCGCGGTCCAGGTCGCGACGGGGCGGCCTGGCGCGACGGGCGAACCGGCCTGGTCTGGCCCGGTTCGGGGTTGAGAATGCGGCGGTAAAGGCAGTCGCGTTATGAACGCGTCACCTTAGCCGGCCGCGGCCTCCCCGTATCGCGACGGGTCGCGCCGCCGCGATAACAGGGATGTCCGGCCTTTTTCTATTTTTCTCTGGGTGGACCCCTCTTGACACAGGGTCATTCTAAAATCAGTTAAAATCGCACGGTGATCCAAAAGGCACAAAACTAGTTTTAAACGAAGTAGACATGTATATCTATCAAGATGCATGATTAATTGAAAATAGACAAGGTTTAGATATGCATTGATCAGGTTACTTTTCGGTGACCTAAACAGGCGCAGTCAGGGTTCAATGAATTAATTAGAGATGTATACATGATGAAAAATTATAAAACCAACGGCGTTTGAAAGCTAACAGGTAGTAGTATTTATGATAATGTTATCATGGAATTATTTCAAGTTTGTACAAGGTTAAAAAGGAAACAAGGAGGGTCGAGTGCACAGGTCTGATAGATATTCAAAGATTTAATTCTCCCTCATGGAAGATCGAAATAAATCAAGACTAGGGGCGTTTGAAAGATAATAAGATGTAGTATATCTGAGAATTTTATCAAGTCATGAGAGCAAGTACACGTTGGGGATTATAGAAAACACAAGATCTTAGTTCATGGTAACACAAGAATTCATGAATTAAATTCGCCCAAATGGGTGAACAAAATACCACGAAACCATAGGCTTTTGAAGAGGCATATGAAGGATCCTAGGGTAATTATTTCACGATTTTAGCTTGAGAGAATGCCTACCTTTTTCGTGGAGTAAGAAAGCCCTAGTTTGGATGACGAAATTATGAAAACCCTTCTTGCTCCAAGCCTTCTCCTTCCTTGCTCCTTGGTCCAGATCTTCTCCTCTTCCTCTCTAAAATCTTAGCACGAAATTGTGGGGTGCTAGGTCAAATGGTGGGTGTTTTGATGGCTTGTAGAGTTCTAAATCACCTAAAACTCTTTTCTCCTCATTTAATTACGAATTTCATAATTATCACATATTTTTCTTGCTATGTCTATCTAATTGGGTAAGGGAGAGGTCTAATTCGTGGGTAATGGTTTAGGATAGGATTAGGACTCTTATTAAGATATATATGAGTCATATTAGTGCTTTAATGACCCCTTTTTAATTAAGAGATAATATAGTTACGAATTTCCCTATTTAATTTGGGTCTCTTATATTTAACCCAATTGTCTCTCATCTAATCCCAATTTTAGATTAAGATAGAGTCCTATTGGGTTAGACTAGGGTTATGACTCTTTTTAAGATGATTAAGAGTTAAAATACTCATTATCTTAACCCTTTTCTATTTATTAATATTTTAGATACGAATTTCACTTATTAACTCTCATCTCATGGTGGAATCTTCATAATTGGGCCCAAAACTTTATGCTAGGATCATTAGTAAAACCCATTACTAATTTGACTTAATGGGTATTGATTTAATTCCAATTATTCACCATTTATGCTTATGTAAATCTATTTATCACACTTATTCAAGTAATTTCATATTTTTATTTCAATTAAATATTATTCATGCCAATATTTCTAACCTTCATCATTTGGGCTCTTACTCTTGGCCCATAACTCATGTGAACTTAATTGTACAACCCATGTACTTACTTTACTTAATGGGTTTTTATTTATCCTTTTCATTAAAGAATTTATTTATGGGCCAAGATTGTCCATTGGTCCAATATCATAAGGGCTATCATCCCATATTATTTAAAGTCTACTCATATATTTATTTTAATTTATAATCCACTTTGGATCATAAAATAATAGATTATTCGACTTATTTCTTAATTATGCTAATAAGTCGCATAAATTCTTAAACTAAGTCCAAATGATTTTTCTACGCCCAAATTTCATGATGGGTCATTAGAGAACATTATTTAAAGTATGACTATTATTTTAAAACTTTTATAGGGGTTTATACGCATGCAATAATGATGCGTACATTTTAATAATTGATTTTATTAATAGATAAAATTTCTATTTATCTATAATTTTTAATTAATAGATTTCCCGAGGTACTACAGAGAGACTGACCAAATCTTGATCTCAACAAGCCATAGCTCAGGAAAGATGATCGTCAGTCGAAGAGCCAAGAGCTCTTTATTTCATGAGAAGGGATGGCCCGACGAGGGAAGGATCAATCCTGAGGGGTCCTTAGCTTGGCAAGAGCAGGATCAAAGCCACATCGGGTCCCCACCGAATAATGACATCAACAAGCACCCAAAAGTTAAAAGGACAAAAGGGGTCAGAAGTAGGTGTCTATCTTGTAATTGTCTTGTTGTACAGGATCAGACAACATACTTTGGGCATACCTTCCCAAGGGGCATCATAATTAGATCCCGAACACAGGACATAGCCCTAAAGTGGGACACCACATCTTGGGAGGCCATGTCATCAACGACGCCCTCCACATTATGGCCATTCTTGCCACCATACCACTCATGGACTAATGGAGAAGTTGACACCTACTTAACCCCCGGTGAGCCCTCTGACAAAAGTAAGTTACTCCAAACTATCTCAGGCTATCCTAAGCAGATTACCTTGTGGAAAATGATTTTGAGTCATCTCCCCTTTTCCTGTTGTGTCTATAGCCACCATCACTGACTTAGACATCGGAGGGTGATCCCTTAGGGCTCATCCTTGCGCCCTCAGATACTTGGTCTTTTCTGTGTAGATCCACCTTTAACGTGCTCTTCATATTCTTACCGTCTAAAATAATCCAATAGAATGTGACAATACTCAAGATCCTCCCTCTTCAAATGTCATCAAAGTGAAATGGGACAAATCACTATAACAAGTTCAACTATACTATTAGGGATGTCAAAAAATCAATAAATTTGATTACACACATCACCCAATTCATGATGAGTTAGATAATATCCGCATAATCATATATGGATATAAATTCAGATATTTTTAAAATATTTGTTTAATATTTAGGTCATATATAGATTTAATACATCCAAATTCATACCCGACCTAACTCGTTTTTAATAAATAATAAACTAATAACTTTTATTATTGTTTTAACTTATGATTTTTAACTTCTACTAATTAGTATACTTATCTTGTTGTTCTAATTTTGAGTATTCCTTTATAATTATATGCCGCAATATCATTTGAAAGACCAGCATTATGAAGAAAAATGGAGAAAGATTGAAGTTTCCTATATCACTCATGTTACTTGAAGTGATATAAATTTATCACATTTTTTGCAACTCTAAAAACAGAAACCCACACATATATCTGCATTCATCATTCACGAAGGTAATAAGATACTATTCATATATAATATTTATAATTTTTTATAAATAAAATATAATATTAATCTACTCGAGCTGACTATATATATATATATACTATTTGTATAATAAGAGTATGACATCCAAACAATCGATACCTAAGAAAACGACGACAAAGAAATAAAAAAGAGAAATAGTTTTGTAACATCATTTAGTAGCATCATTTGATAATATCACTATTAAAACTGTGACACATCAACATCTGAAATAAAAAAAGTTAAAAATACCTCATAAATAATGAAGTTGGTGCATTTTAATTGGTGTGTTACTTTAACATGTTACCAAATAATGTTACTAAATCATTTTCTAATAAAAAACGACCTACGTACAGAGGCCACCGCCCAAAACCGCACGCAAGGCCTGGTCCAACGGTGGACGCCGCCCGCAGGCGTCCCCTCGAGGCCGTCGCCTCCTCCGTCGAGACTTGGCAGAGGCCGTCTCGCTCGGGAAGGGCGGGGCGTCTCCACCTCCACACAAATATTCTTCCCAACCCCGCACACACCGCTAGCCCGACGCCAAAAACAACAAGCTTGTCTTGTGTGGTCGTGCTTCCCCCGCTGGGTCGGAGGGGGCTGCTCGGGCAGCCACCCAAATTTTTTAGTTTAGAGAAGCTTGGACTCATCCAGCCGTATCTATCCGTAGTTGCAGGTGGAGACACGGGGGAATAATCGGACCCTCTACTGAAAGGACCATCAATGTCGAGTTCTATGACTTCTATATTATATCTCTACGGCCTTCCCCCACCCACCATTCATAGATCTCTCGACTCTCGTCCCCCCTTGTTGGATTTCCCTGTTTATCTGAACTCTGTTCTTGACTAGCAACAAAAGCCATGGATGGATGCGGATGGAATTTGGAAAGATCGCTCATCTCTCTCTTAATGGATCAAGTTCGGGGGTCTTGAAGACTTGCGACCTTCTTTAAAGCATGTTTGATATTGAGATAGACCGGAGATAGAATAAGAATATATCTTCAAATTTTTTAAAATATCTTCACTTTGAATATTTTTACTTTATCTCCGATTTATCCTAATATCAAATATATCTTAATAGTTCTTCTGTGTTGAGTAAATAACTATAAAATTTAACATATATAGTTAAGAGGTACTGATACCATACGTGTAATGATGGTGCAAGAAACCTTCTTTATCTATGCCTTATCACATAGAGGGGGCTTCATTGGCTTTAATCTCCGGCATGTATATATATTGTTATCATCATGAATAGGAAATGTATTTGGCTCAACGGCTAAGATGAGTGGAGTGCTTGACAGATGAGTGGGGTTCCCAAATTCAGTGTTTATTATCCTTATTTGATATTGTCTGCATGTAATCAACATATCCTTATCTTTCACCGAAAATCCTGAAAATTTTGTAACCGGATTTTCCATGAACTTTCACAAAATAGATGGATAAACAGATATTGGGATATTCCTCTTCATCCCCGATGTGAGATGAAGAAATAGAAGGCGAGCTTCAAGTGTGTGAGCGGGTCGATCGGAAGTATGTATGGTGTACGTGGTGCATGTCATCCATGGCTTTCTATCTACTCTACCCACACACTCGTATAATGTCAGCTAAACCCAGTGGAAGCACACTGCCCTAGCTTATCATCGCGTCCTTCTCCTCCCTTGGTCCCATGCTCAACATTGTGTGGTTAGCACGGGAGAAATGGGGTGTCTCCCATTCCCGATTCAGTGGATAATGCATGCCTGCCTGGGTTGAAGGCGACTGCCAAAACCTAAAACCCATAAAAGCTCTTTTGTTTAACTTTAAAGTTACATATTTTGTATTTAACTTACGGATTTATATACAAGGGGGGTCTATAAAAGAATATTATTTTCAATAGCGGAACTTACCAAAATAATGGAATAATTATATTTTATTAGAAACAAAATCTAGTAAATAGCTAGATTTTGGGATGACAATCTCTGTACTTAGTATTGCAGTTTCTAATTACTCTTTATTGGATGGATATAATATGATGATGAGAAATATTTTTGGTGTGTATTAAGTTGGCCACACCCATTAATTAGGGTGTGCCACTTGTTTTGGAGATTATAATCTATTTTTATCTCTACTTTTTTACATCTTCGAAGATAAGTGGCATAGTTTTAATGAGTGTTAGTATAGTGCATTAATTAGTTCTTTATGACAATACGGCGTTAGTCAACGAGAGAGGTCAAAAATACAATAAAAAGTGTAAAAAGATATTTCTTTTCACAAGATCATTCTAAAAAAGAAAGGTGAGGATGGGTAAAAGTGTAAGAGTGCACTTCCAGCTGCACATCTCCCATCTCTTTCCACTGCGTACCTTTTGCAGTAATCCCGTGACGGGCCTCGCCACGCGGACGGCCGCCATTGGTTGGGGGGCAACCTGCCGATTGAGCTAGATCCGGGCGCGCTATCCGAGCCGGTGCCACGCCGGCCGCGTGACGTGGCTATCCTCTCGCCAAGATATTTTTCACTCGGCGCGCCGGCCCTGGAAGGAGGCACTCGCAGCCACACGTTTGGAGTGGCGGAGACGGCGCGAGGCGGCGGCGCAATCGACCGGCACGTCCTTGCCCCTGCCCCCACAGTCCTCCAACCCTACCCACCCACCCACCCACCCACCACCCTGGGCCCGACCCGGTTCCCGTCGTCGTCTCCCAACCACAACCGTGTTGGCTGGGAGAGAGAGAGAGAGAGGACCTATGGGTTGAGATGTTGGAACGGATGGGGCCAAAACCTGTAATTTCAGGAAAGTTACATGGTTATGAGTACTTTATAGGAGAAAGAAACCCTCTTCGGGGCATGTGATCTGAGGCTGGCCTCAATCGAGATCTATGAAGCTGTTGCATCTTGCAATGGGGTTCGGATCAGATCCGAGTTAGATAAATCGATTCGGACTCACTTTCAACCAGCAATTGACAGAGTGAGATATGAAATCGTAGTTAGGTCAGTGCATGGGTTTGACAATACCAGAAGAGTGCACACACATTCAGGTTGTCTTTTTGTTAACCTCTATGGCAGCCCATTGTAATCGATTGATGGGGAGATATGCTACTCACTCACTTTTTAAGTGGGTTGTCTTATCATGGTTTTTAGGGAGTGCATGCGAGGTATAATATGGTACCATAACTTTGTGAAAAATTCATTTGTCACCCACAAAAGAAGAACGTGCCACATGAGCTCATTAATAATGTTCTTTTAGAACAAGTGCTCATTAATACTCTTCATGTGGAGCTAAACTTAGGGGAAATCAAAGAAGACGTGAGAGATTTATCTTCTATGAATGATAAAATATTAGTCTTGATATAAAAGTACGACATTATAAAATTCCAAGTAACAACACTAATATTATGCGAAAGAAAGATTTAATGATGATCCTCTCACACTTATAACAGAGGGTTTCCAAAATGACCTTGGCAATAGTAGCCTGATCTGATGGGGTGTCATTGATGATCTATGAAACCTTGGACCTACACCCGTTGCAGACTGCCCTCTTCTTCAAATTAATCATGCTCTATCTGCCAACTTTGATCAAATCTTCTCGCCCAACCAAGTGGTGCGACAGATGGACGTTGCTTCCTTTTCCACTCAAAAGCATTTCGAGCGCGGGGAACAGCTCCGACCCCGGTTGGAATGGACGCTTCCAAGTATAGGCCCTGTTGGAGCAAGTATAGCCACAGAACGCAGTCAAAACGAAACAAGCACTGAGCTGGGAAAGCTGCCTCATCCATTATGGGCTCCGGATGCCTCCAAGCGGTAACTCTCTGATACATCTCTCTCTTCCTCTCTGCGTGTGATTGAGCTCATGTGCACTGTGAGAAAGAGAGAATAAAGTGAATTCCAAGTGGGAACGTCGTCTATAAATCCATGATATAGAAATGGCATGCCCTGGCTTGGAGAAGGTAGTTGAACCTTTCCTTCCTTCCTCCCCAGAGCTACCAGGACCTGCGATGGCCGCCTCCGCTCTGGGTTCCTCCTCCAGGCGCTCCCTTACCATGGACAGGACCGCTCAGTGGTGAGCCTGCCTCTCTGTTGATCTCGATCGGGACAGCAAGCACACGCTGTGGCTCTTGCCTGTGCGAGCTTGTTGTAAAGGAGCAGCCTTGTTTTCTGTTTCGGTTTCCCGCCTCTCATCTCTGGTTCTCTCTGTAATGGTGTTTGCAGGGTTTGCTCTCAAGATATTCCCTCGGATATCCGGGTTAAGGTGGGCGAGGCGAGCTTCCCTCTGCACAAGGTAAGCTCCACTGAAAAGATTGTCTTTGGCCGGGAAGAAGGGGAAGGATGGAAGAGAGAGATCTGAATTTGGGCACTCTAGAGATGTCATGGTTTGGGAATTTAGATGGATCTGGTTTGTGGATTCTGTCCAGAGTTTTGCCGATGATTAGATCCCAAGTAGTCATCTTTTCGTCTTTCTTCTTCTAAAAGTATTCTCCTTTCTGCCTGTAGTTCATGCTTGTGGCGAAGAGCGGCTATGTGAGGAGGAGGATCCTGGAGTCGAACAAGTCGGACCTGGCACACATCGACCTCTCGGAGGTCCCTGGCGGCGCCGACGCCTTCGAGAGGGCCGCCAAGTTCTGCTACGGCGTCAACTTCGAAATCACCGTCCACAACGTCGCCGCGCTGCGGTGCGCCGCCGAGTACCTGGAGATGACGGACAAGTACTGCAATGGCAACCTGGTCAACCGCACCGAGGAGTTCCTGAACAACGCTGCCTTCAAGGCCCTCTCCAGCGCCGTGGCCGTGCTGCGGTCGTGTGAGAGGCTCCTCCCCATGGCCGACCAGCTCAACATCGTCCAGAGATGCGTCGACGCCGTGAGCTCTAAGGTTTGCCAGCGATCTTAATTGGCTAGCTTGCCCTGAACAAGTCTGAATGTTATTTTTGCCGGTGATCGATCGAATTTGCTGTTTGTTTCTGCGCGCAGGCCTGTAACGAAGCGAAGGCACCATCCCGCACGCCGGACGGTTGGTGGGCATACGAGCTCGCTGCGCTCGGCCCCTCCTCCCTCCGGAAGATCCTAACCGCCATGAGGTCCCGCGGCGCCACCCCTCAGGCGCTGGCCACTGCCGTCTCCGCCTACGCCGAGAAGCTGCTTCCGGACATCCTCTCCGGCAAGGCCCCGCCGCCGCCCGGTCCCGACAGCGAGGAGGTGAGAACCCGGCAGCGGGGGCTCCTCGAATCTATCGTCTCCCTGCTTCCCGACGACGCCGCTTTCCACGTCAGCTTCCTCTGCTGCCTCCTCCGCGCCGCCATCTTCCTGGAATCGCCCGTCACCTGCAGGAAGGAGCTGGAGAAGAGGGTCTCAGCGGCGCTGGACCAGGCCTCGGTGGGGGACCTGCTGTCCGTGACGTTGGACTACGCGGGAGAGAGGGTGGCGGAAGTGGACAGCGTGAGGAGGATCGTGACGGGGTTCGTGGAGAGGGAGGGGCGCGGCGGGGTGCTCTACGGCGGGGGGGCAGTCTGCTGCTCCGCGGCGTTGCAGAAGGTGGCGAGGACGGTAGATGCGTTCGTGGGGGAGATCGCCACCGACGAGGACCTCAGCGTGTCCAAGTTCGCCGGCATCGCCGGAGTCGTGCCCAAGTCGGCCAGGCGCTTCGACGACGACCTCTACCGCGCCGTCGACATCTACCTCAAGGTGAGCACCGAGCGAACCGCCGGCTACACTATATATAGCCCCTGCTTTTATCTGTTTGCTCTCTAATGGCGGCTAACGGAGGCGGAAACTGTCGGTGGCACGCAGGCACACCCGAGGCTGGACGAGATCGAGAGGGAGAAGGTGTGCAGCGTCATGGACCCCCTCAAGCTCTCCTACGAGGCCCGCCTCCACGCCTCCCAGAACAAGCGGCTGCCGCTGCAGATCATGCTCCACGCTCTCTACTACGACCAGCTCAACCTGCGGAGCGGCGGTGGGGGGGATCCCAAGGCGACGGACGCCGCAGCCGACATGCGGAAGCAGATCATGGCGGACTCAACGCTGATCCAGGAGAACGAGGCGTTGCGGACGGAGCTGACGAGGATGAAGATGTTCGTGTCGGACATGCAGAAGAACCACCAAGGCAGCTCCGGCTCCGCCCGGAAGCCCACCTTCTTCGCCTCTGTGTCCAAGACGCTGGGCAAGCTCAACCCCTTCAGGCAGGGGTCCAAGGACACCTCCCACATCAGCGACGGGGTGGAGGTGGCCAAGCCCCGGAGGAGGAGGTTCTCCATCTCCTGATTTGGCTGCTGCTTCATGGCTGTGTTATATATATATGGGTTAATTTCTGGTGCATGTGTGGAGCCATTGAGCTCGATCGTTAGGGGAATTCGAGTTTGCAGTAGTTTGCCTCGACGAGGTGATATGTTCATCCAGGGCTTTTGTTCCTCTCTCTTTTATAGACGACTTATGTTCATACATATATTATGAGACGTCGACTATAATTGGCCTTGTGTTAGAATCAAGGAGCAACGCCGTTCTCTCTCTGCTACACTACACTGTGTGATGACACAGGACGGGGTTTGAAGCAAGCCCATTAAAATTTAGTTTGTAGTTTGAGTGATTGCGTATAACAAACAGTCTTGATAATTAAAGTTGGTTAGTATATATAATCGACCCTATCAACCATTATTTAATAGGTCTTACTCGACTATTAAACTAAGGTTCTTCAGTCTTCAGACGCCCAATATGTTGTTGACTCAGATGATTTTGATTCTAACAACAATGGAATATTATAGATGGTCTGAGAATTTATTAGCTGGCCCATTAACTATACAACAAACCTGAAAAGAATGTGGCGCTTATATAGGTCTCCTTTTTTCTCCGTCATCATGCCTCGTCATTCTCTAGTAAATTATTGAGGTGGGAGTGTAAGACAACTTGCTAGGTACCAACATTGCGAGGTCATCTAGCAATCCGTGTAAGGCTATCAGCCAACAGAAGCTTTTTAAATGCTTCAAGCTCTTAAAACAGATGATATAGTAGTCCAGAACACTGGAAGAGTTATTATAAAACTAGTTGAACATCGGTCCGACGTTGCATGGTGATTTAATATAAAATATATTAATAAATAAAAAAATATTAATTGTAAAATAATATAAATTTTATCATAAATAATTATAAGATAAATTAATTAAAAATCTCTATCAGATATTTGACTTATTTCTAAATCGCTCGTAGAGTTGTAACTCATTATAGTAAATGCTATATTTTGTTACAGTATATGTTAACCACTGTTACAATAAAGACCTCTCATACTATAGTCAGATATTATTAATTAATTTACTTATAATTATATAATATAAAATATGTTACTGCTATAGTAACATAGGTCGGCTCCTGTCAAGGTGACCGCTGAGATGTTTCTCGCCAGATTGAGCCGAGACGACCAAGTCGATGAATCCCTTTGAGGCGCGCTTGGCCGACGTGTGACGCTGCTCCCGAGCTTACGAACTGACCTGCAAAGCTTGCCGAGTGGGCTCGGCGGGGAGACACTCCGACGCTCAAGTCAGTTGCTAGCCGAGCAGAATGGCCTAGCGGGGGGGAGAATAGCGTACCTTTGCCAGTGGAATGTCTACCCTTTATATAGTGTTAGGGACACGTACGTGTGAGCTGGACGAGCCGCCAATCTCGCTGGGAGTTACCGAGATTCCCGCCGGATTGGGCGCCGTTACTTTCCTGTCAAATCGGGATGATCGTGGCTGCCACCTGCAGACCTGATCGTCGAGATTGTGGTCTTAATGGCCATGATTACGGTCCTGTAATCTTTGGACCTTGCTTCATTCGCCTGTTGTCCACGTGAAAACCGTTATGGGGCACGTGTAGCGCCGAGCCTAGGTCGGCCTTGCCCGAGCTTCGGTAGATGGCCGAGGTGCATAACAGATCAGTCAAGCTCTTGCTTGAGGTCGAACTCGTAAGACCTACCCAGGCCGAGCTATTGAGAGGCCCGGGACGTAGTTGGATGAACCTCCTGACCCTCGATTCTGGTGCCACTTGTCGGCTAGTGCCCTTGAGGTCGGCTTATACCAGGGATGGAGCCGACCTGTTGGTCAACCCTCTCCCTACCTGCGTCAACCATATGAGCTCTAGGTGCATCTCGGCTACCAGGTCGGCCTTTTCCGAACTGACCTAGTACCCAGCCGAGCTGAGAAATGAACCGAGGTGATTTAGAGCAGATGCTTGCTACGTGAAATGTCAGCCTCCATCATCTGATGTGGTCGGCTATCTCGTCGGCTATCCTAGGAGAGCCGACCTGCTTGGAGACCCCCGTATCATTGGCCCCCTAGGTTCACGTCCGACTGTGAACGCGGGCCGAAGTGAAGCTATATTTTCCCTACTAGGAGTAGATGCCCTGCCACGCGGCGCTGCTGACCCACATTTTTACGAGGACACCGAACGTCAGAACCCCGAACGTCGCTTCATCTAACAAGCTGCCTGGCGTCGCTTCAAAGGCAGTGCTGCCATCATTGCGCCGCCTCATTTCTCGAGTGTCATCAAAGCGTTGCTTGCTTCCCGCGCCGATCAAGATCTGAGGGGTCGGCCTACAGCCAATCCGGTAATGGCACGTGGGCAGATCCTACCCATTGACTTAGAAGTCAGATTTCTGCTGTTGGATTCGATTGGCCCCCTGGCCCTATAAATATCGGGGTCTGTGGCCGAAAGCTTGCCCTTGCTTTCACGCGACTACTCATCAGATGACCAGCCGACGAGCCGACATCGCCGGCCTCCTCTGTCCGAGCTTTCGTCTGTCCGTCGCTTCCTTCCTTCCGAGGTAAGTGATGTCTTCGATTTCTTCTGCGTCTTCTTCCTCTGGTCCTCGTTTCCGTGAGGGTTCAATGTCTAGAGGTTCTCCTTCCGAGAACTCTTCTTCTCACTCGACTGGGGCGGCTTCTCCTAATGGAATGCCCCACTCTCCTTGGCCTGACGGCGAGGAGTCCGGCCATTCCGATGACTGCCTTGTGGTCGATCCCGGGACTTACATTCCCAAAGAGCCTTCTGCCCATACCTCTGGGGCTCGTCGGCCGGCCGACAATGTCGCCGATGCTCAATGTGAAACCAGTGACGAGACCCTCGAATGGATGAAAACTCACCCTAGGTTGGTGTTTTCGGAGGGCTATTCTATGTATCATTTGAGTCAGCTTCGTGCTCATTATGTGGCGGAAGGCGGAGTTTGTATCTATGCCGAGGCTGTTCGAGCTGGCTTTCGCCTTCCTTTGCATCCTTTTGCCATTCTTCTCCTCTTCAAGCTGGGAGTCGCACCGTCGCAACTGACCCCTAATTCATGGAGGTCGGTTGTCAACTTCCTGGCGGTTTGTACGCTTGCTAAGGTCCTTCCGACCACGCGTCTTTTCCTTTATTGCTTCTCAGTCAAAGCTTTTGGGGACTGGCTGTACATCGCAGCTCGGTCTGGCCGACAGATCCTTGGTCGAATGCCCTCTTCTGTTCACAATTGGAAGAGGAACTTCGTTTTCATCCATAGCCCAAAGGGATGGTCGTTCCCGACCACCTAGTCGGCCGTGGATATTCGCCACAGGGCCTTCCGAGCTCCAAATCTCGTCGAATCTGAGCTCGCGAAGTTTGATTCTTTATAGGTGCTGGATCCACTCGACCTATTTCAGCTCGACGGGTTGTTCAAATTGATTGCCAAGGCCGACAAAGGTCACTTCCTTTCTGATGTTATCTTTTCGTGATTTACGAGTAACGGCTAACCAACTGCTGCTTCTCGCAGTGATGGCCGGCAAGGGCAAGTCGTCGGCTACTCTCGACATTGGCCAAAGGCGTAATACCTCACTCGCCGATCAAGCAGCGGAAAGGTTTGCGGGTCATGGTAAGAAGAGCGCGACGAGGCCATCGAAGCGTCCGAGGGAGGAAACCGATGACGCAGGTCGGTGGACGAAGCGCCGATCGTCGAATCCTCATCTGACATCATTTCAAGGACGACGCGAGCTTCCGGAGCAACCGACCGCAGACCAGCATGTCACGAGCCCTCAACCGTCGTCGGTGCGCACAGAGGAGCTCTCTGCTACTGAATGGGCTCGTCGGGCGACCCCGGCGATAACGTTGGCCCAATCCTCGGCCAAGCGAGCCAATGAGATCTCAATTGGGCCTGGTTGGGGCCTTGTTCAAGAAAGCCGAGAAGTCTTAGGCGGCGGCTGACCAACAAGTCCTCGAGGCCACGAACAAGGCAAAAGAGGCCGAGAAGAGGGCTAGGAATGTCGAGAAGCTCCTAGACGTGGAGTGGCTGAAGGCGAAGAGAGCCGAGGAGGATGCCGCTCGGATGACCAAGGCGGCCGAGGACCTCAAAGAGGTTATTCGTACAAAGGAAGAGTTGCTGAAGGCCGCCAGGGCTCAGAACTCGAGGCTGGCCGAGGAGGAGCACTAAAGGATTATCACAGCGTACCACGACTCCGAGGAGCTAAATGAAGAGGTTGACGAGCTCTTCCAGACTGGTTACAACCATTGCATCAAGTGCATCCGAAAGCTGCATCCCGAATATGATTTGTTGGGTATGGAAGATGCCGAGGATGAGGGTGCAGGCGAGGCTCATGACCGAGCCAAGGTCGCCGACGAGGCACAGGCTACTACGGTCGAGGAGTTTCCTAGTACTAACGAGACAGCCACGACCGTTGCTTCCGATCAGGCTGCTACTACCGAGGCTGCGTCTGACGACGTTGTAGTTGATTGAATGCCTTACGTTTGTATATGGCAGTTGGCCTTACAATGTATCTTCTTTGTTAGTAGAAATGGAAACGCGGGCCTCTTTTGTTATTGCTTGGTTTGCTGTGGCCTGGTTCGAACCACGTTACTTTGAATGTCGTGCGTTTGACTATTTAGGTCTAGCTTGGTGCTCGGCTTATTGACGAATTTTTTAGGTTGGCCTGGTGCTCGGACCTTTTAGTAAAGGTACGTCGTCGAGGTAAATGCTTAGGCGTCCTTGCTGGTGTGTTAGCGGGCCGAGAGAACTTGCCAGGAGAGTATGCCATCTCTCTAGTCGGCTCGAAGCCCGGACCTGGTGTCTTGAGGTCGGCTCAGGCCTTTGACCAATAATTGTCAGTTCTCGAGATTGTCTTGGAGCCCGGACCTCCTAGACGATGCGTCGAAGTTAGCTTGGCGCTCGGACCTATGATGGCTCGGTGCCGAAGCTTTGGATCACATCGGACGCCATCTTTTTTATTTATGGACAGCTTGAAATATCTGGGCGATCATGCCTGCATGCAAGAGCGACCTCGCGTTGAGCTCGGTTAACAGATAGTCCAACGTTATGGCCACGACTGTATGTCGGAGCGACCTTGTCACGAGCAGAGGGTTGTCCTCTCTTTAGGGCTCGGGTCGTTGAGGCGAGTGCCGAAGCAAACTCGTGGTCGGATGGGACGAATACTGAAGCGACCTCGTGTTGGGAGCTCGGAGTGCCGAAGCGACCTCGCGCAAGAACTCGGATGAGGAGTGCCGAAGCGACCTCGTGTTCGGAGCTCGGAGTGCCGAAGCGACCTCGCGCAAGAACTCGGATGAGGAGTGCCGAAGCGACCTCGTGTTGGGAGCTCAGAGTGTCGAAGCGACCTCGCGCAAGAGCTCTGATGAGACAAGTGCCGAAGCGACCTCGTGTTGGGAGCTCGGAGTGCCGAAGTGACCTCCCGCAAGAGCTCGGATGAGACGAATGCCGAAGCGACCTCCTATTGGGAGCTCGGAGTGCCGAAGCGACCTCGCGCAAGAGTTCGGATGAGATGAGTGCCGAAGCGACCTCGTGTTGGGAGCTTGGAGTGCCGAAGTGACCTCACGCAAGAGCTCAGATTTACGACATTCATGCTCGTGCCTTCGAGCTTTTTCGGACGTCGTCTTCTCATTTGTGGAGTCTACCTGCTCGTGTCGTGATGATCAAATTGCATTTCAATGGAGAGGCTTTAGACAAATCCTTTAGTTGCCGATTCGCAGAAACCCGATTCCACTGACAAATTGCCACAGTTACTGTTGTCTAAAGGTAGGTGATTTAGAAAACGTACCTCGTTGCTTTCGTGAGTATCGAACATGCGGCTTCCTTTTCATAGGGCTTAGGCTTACCGAGTTGGAGATATGGCTGTTTATAAGAATTGTCGGATTGCCCTAAGCTCTGGAACGTGTCGGCCCCTGAGTCAACCTTGAAGGGCTTCACAACGTTTGAGCTCGGCTGGCACAAACTAGGTGCCCACGAGATATCATATGAAGGTTTTGTGTTGGGTTTCGGCTTCTTGATCGTAACTAAGTCATCCATAAGAAAGATCATAATATTCGGTTTATGTTTGGGGTGAACTCGACGAACACCTCGGCCTCATGTGCAGGGGCTTACGATCTGGTATCTCGTCCTTGAGGTCGAGGTCATCATGATTACATTCGCATTCGTATCAGGGGTCGGCCGTCAAAGCAGCCTGACCTCCTCGTCGTCGATTGGAGCTTGCTATATCTCTTGGTCGGCCCCCTTGCTGATCGCGCTCTGCCTTGGCCGCCTTGCCAATTGCAGCCAACGCCTTGGGGGCTCCTATTTGCCCACAATTGGTGGGGCTCAACTGAATAAAAGGGGCGGAAACCGTACTGACCTTTAGTAGCGTTTCCCATAGACGGCGCCAATGTTACTGCTATAGTAACATAGGTCGGCTCCTGCCGAGGTGACCGCTGAGACGCTTCTCGCCAGACTGAGCCGAGACGACCAAGTCGATAAATCCTTTTGAGGCGCGCTTGGCCGACATGTGACGCTGCTCCCGAGCTTACGAACTGACCTGCAAAGCTTGCCGAGTGGGCTCGGCAGGGAGACACTCTGACGCTCAAGTCAGTTGCTAGCCGAGCAGAATGGCCTAGCATGGGGGAGAATAGCGTACCTTTGCCAGTGGAATGTCTACCATTTATATAGTGTTAGGACACGTACGTGTGAGCTAGACGAGCCGCCAATCTCGCTGGGAGTTACCGAGATTCCCGCCGGATTGGGCACCGTTACTTCCCTGTCAAATCGGGATGATCATGGCCACCACCTGCAGACCTGATCGCTGAGATCGTGGTCTTAATGGCCGTGATTTACGGTCCCGTAATCTTCGGACCTTGCTTCATTCGCCTGTTGTCCACGTGAAAACCGTTATGGGGCATGTGAGTACGCCGAGCACTAGGTCGGCCTTGCCCGAGCATCGGTAGATGGCCCGAGGTGCATAACAAATCAGTCAAGCTCTTGCTTGAGGTCGAACTCGTAAGACCTACCCAGGCCGAACTATTGAGAGGCCCGGGACGTAGTTGGATGAACCTCCTGACCCTCGATTCTGGTGCCACTTGTCGGCTAGTGCCCTTGAGGTCGGCTTATACCAGGGATGGAGCCGACCTATTGGTCAACCCTCTCCCTACCTGCGTCAACCATATGAGCTCTAGGCGCATCTCGGCTACCAAGTCGGCCTTTTCCGAATTGACCTAGTACCCAGCCAAGCTGAGAAATGAACCGAGGTGATTCAGAGCAGATGCTTGCTACGTGAAATGTCGGCCTCCATCTTCTGATGTGGTCGGCTGTCCTAGGAGAGCTGACCTGCTTAGAGACCTCCGTATCAAAATGTAATAAAAAAAATATGAAGATGAATGAAATAATTAAATAATAAATTTTATCATAAATTACTAATCATTTTCTAATAGAGAGAATAGAGATATGAATATTACTTATGAAAAAAATATATATATATATATAATATATTAAAGTGAATGATAAATATTAATTATAAAGATATGCATAACCCTATTTCACGCATTTGTTCTATATAATGTACAACACAGCTATTTTAAGTGACACAGACTCATGTTACATGTATAGATGCTTTTTCAAAAAAGTAAGATCATCTTACACCAGAGGTCTAATTCTATGTTTATGATTGCTCACCCCATTTTATACTGTGAGCTGGATACTATGTTGTTTTTCTTCATACTACTTTTCTTTTTCAAATATATAGGAGCACATGATTGGGGGCTTGCAAATACTGGGATTTAAGATATGTGTACCATTTAGAATTTGAGCCTACTGTTGTTATATCTAAATGCATGATGAATGATATGATGAAATATATATAATTGACCCAAGCTTTCTCTTTAACAAGACACTATCTAACATCTTCAAATAAGTAAGAGGTTTTATGTGTTGTAAATTGGAAGAAAAAAAATAGAATGAACATCCATAAAAAAATAAATTGGAAGAACATTTCGTTAAAAGTAATAAATTGGAAGTTATCTCTTTCAAATATATAAGAGCACATACTTCATCACATAGGTTTCCAAATCTATATAAAAGTTATCTCAGAAGTAGCCATAACAATGTCCACAGGCCATTACCCTGGAAGAAAGGCAGAAAATTTTCAACATCAATCTGCTTGCTAATGGCAACTATCAATTTTACTGCCATAGATTTCGTCGTAACTTTTTCATTACCATTAAGAGGAGTCTGTGTCTAATTAACTCATCAATGGATTCTGCAGACCTTTTTGAGATCAACACCATGTAAGTTCTTTTAGGGCAATCAAAAGGTCACAACTCATCCATTGTAGAACACCACATGACTTGCATTGAAAAAACCTGGTATTTTAGACATTATCATGAATGTCCTTCACAACAGACAAAATCTTCCTTAATCATCTCCCAAACTGCTCGCAAAATCCTATGGAGGATCTATCTAACTTTGATGGCTCCTTTTTCAGCATGCTGAAAATACTGTTGATCTTCTCCAAAGGGTCTAATAATAAATTCAGATTCCTTGCAGAGTCCATTGAAAAAAATGTTTGTAGTGTATGGTCTGCTAACATTTTCTTTGTCAAATACCTTTATAAGATTTGAGTTATCATTTCTAACATGGTTTTGAAAACCACCTGGTGTGGACCTGAACTGGCCGGGCCCCTTTCAGTTCTGATGTCTGATTCTGGTTAGAGATGGCTGGTTTTGGCCATAATTGGCTAGGGACCTTAAATTGGCAGGAATTACCCTGGTTCCCATGACCATTTATACAATCTGTTTTCAGAAGCAAATTCATAGGGATATCTAATAATACATATAGTTGCACAGGGGGATTATATTAGTTATATGATAACAATATATTTTCTAACATAGTAAAAGATATCTACATAAAAAATTTAAGAATCTGAAACTCTAGGCTTAAAGGAGATGTATATTAAAAAAAAATTATTAGGTTTCTAAAAAATAAATAGATTGCATGCATTATATGAAGCTACATTAATCTTTTATTAGGAACTTTAGTAAGGCACATTTTCTAACATCTTTGGATAAGCAAGATAAAAGAATTTCTTTCACTTATATAAATAATTCTTACTTCCTCTCCTCTCTCTTTTTTGGTTACAAATAAAGGTACTTGATAGAGGTGATATCCCAAAAGCCTGTCATTCTCTAAAATTATCCAAAAGTATAAAGGCATTTTATATGAGCCTTTATGAAGATGGAAAGACATTAGCTCTAATGGATGTGCTTGTACCTAAGGTCTCTGCATTATGAATAGAAAGTATTATCTTTTTATAACATGTTTATCTCATCATGTTATTTTTTATATCCATGTACTGTATGTTTTACAATATAACATGAGTTTTTTAAAGATATCCTACCAGTAATTAGTTTCTAGTTGAGCTTTTTTAGAGTTCTCTCTTTTCTTACATTTTCTATCTCCTATCATGGTATGTGAGTTTATTGTGGGGAGCCAAAAGCAAGACCATGGGAAAGTACCTCCTTTGGCACTAACATACACACTAACTTTTAGCATTCCAATTGTGAGCTTCAAAGGTGTACATCAAAATTTAAGTGCACATGTTCCTGCTTTCATTTATATAAATAATCCTCACTTATCCTCCTCTTTATTTTCTTTTGGGTTACATTTCAAGGCTTGACAGAGGTGATATTCCTAGGTATGGAGTGATGAGTCATTGTTGGCATAAATGAATATGCTTTAGACAGGTTATGAATCTAAGAGAGCGCTTAAGTGAAATCTAATCTATTACATAGGAGAGAAATTTTTTTATAATGAGTCATTGTCTGCATAAATCAATGGACTGAAATTCAGATGTCCAAACTTAAAGAGATATCTGATAATATACATATTTGCATGGGGGGTGTAATACTCCGAAAAAATTATTAAATTAAAAATATAGATAATTTAAATTTTATCAATTAATAAATTTAAACTAGTTAAAAAGATACGCATCATTATCGCATGTGTAACAATCCATATAAAAATGTCGTAAAAATAATAGTTGTGCTTTAAATAATATTCTCTAATGACCTATCAAGAAATTTGGGCATAGAAAAATCATTTGGATCAAGATTAAGAATTTATGCGACTTATTATCGTAATTAAGGAACAAGTCGGAGAACCCATTATTTTAGGAGCCAAAGTGGATTATAAATTAAATAAACATGTGGGTAGACTTTAAATAATATGGGTTGATAGCCCATTATGATAATTGGACCAATGGACAATCTTAGCCCATGAATAAATTCTCTAACAAAAGGATAATTAAACCCATTAAGTAAATTAAGTATATGGGTTGTACAATTAAGCCATACATAAGTTATTGGGTCAAAAGCAAGAGCCCAAATGATGAAGGTTATAAATATTGGGATAAATAATATTAAATTGAATTAAAATAAGAAACTAATTGAATAAATATGATAAATAGTTTTAAATTAGAATAAAGGGTGAATAAATAGAATTAAACTAAAACCCATTAAGGTAAATTAGTAGAAGGGTTATACTAATGGTCCACACAAGAAGTAATGGGCCAAAAAGTCAAGAGCCCATCTTTGGATGGAAAGTAATTAAGCTAAATTTGTATCTAAAATAGTAATAAATAGAAAATGGTAAGATAAAGACTAAATGGGATATAATTATCCTAAATAGGAGACATCATTCCATCCTAACCCATTACCCACGAAATTAAACCTCTCCTCCATCCTATTAGGTACATAAAGTTGAGAAATGGGGGGATAATTATAGAATTCGGAGTTTAATGGAAAGGAGGAGTTTTAGAAGGGTAGGACTCTATTTGCAACCCAATACAACCCTAATTCGTCTCTACCAAGCCTCATTTCATTGCTGGGTGTAACACCCTCCTCTATCTTCACACACACACATACATATACCATACATATAACCTTTGATCGGAAGAGGGGTTACGCTGACAAATTTTCGTTATGGGCAGACAAATCCATGAAATGCACAAAACTGGCAAACCATTCCACAAAGAGGTCTTTGAACATATTATACATCACAAGGTAACAAAGTACTAATACCCATTATTTATAAGAGCCAAGTTTCTCTCTCTAATTTAATACAACAACAACTCAAATAAAGAAAACCTACTAAAACTAAAACAATGTTATTCTTCTTCATCTCTTCAACGTCTGTAGCGGAATTGAGATTCATCTGTAGCTGAGATTATACACACCTTCAATCTGAAAGGGTTGGAGGAAACAAGGCATGAGTCGGAAGGACTCAGTAGGTAAAAGTAAGCACATATGGATCAAAACACATTTGCTCATGAATTTCATACTTAACAGAAACATATAGCTCAAATTGAATTCATAATGAGCTCAAATAAATTACACAATAAGAGTCATATTTGTCTTTCAAATTTCAGACCATAACTTGATTTGGAAACGAATTCGACAGGCATCACTGCTCTCAAGAGGTTACTAAATAGACGTAAATATATCCTCAGTGCCTAGGCGATTCCAGTACCTTGGATCTTGTTCATTGCGCAAGAACGGGGTTTATTACCCACCATCGTCAGTCCATTGACTTGGATTTGCCTACAAACTGTCGCCCTCAGCTGATCACAAGTGGTTGGTGCTACCACAAGTGATCCTAAACCCTCTTTCGAAGAGAGCACTGTCTTCATATCATAAATTTCATTTCATGAGCAGAACAGAAATTGGAAATCCAAAGGTAGTTTTTGATTAAGAATTAATATAGATATCTTGGTGACAAAGTTGCTCGGAGTTCAATAATATAAGAAAGACAATTGGTTGAGAGAGGGTTATGACTCAAAGCCAATAACTTCGGAAGATTGAAATCACATAAGAACCCAAGAAGATGAAGATCCACAATTGTCTTCACAAATTATTCACATCTCATAAGGTGTTCAAGCATATGAACTCTCAGGTGATCAGGTTTTATATACTCAGTTATCGAAGACTGGAGAATAGACTCAATCGGAGTACTACTCGTAATTGTCAACTTTAAGAATAACCCAAGGGAGGTTAAGGTACACAATGTGGGTAAACTTTATTGTTGTATGGCAGTAAATATCAATGTAAATAAGGGGGTAACTTGCTAAGCTTTTAGGATGAAGTTTAAGCAAGAGTTCTACCATGCAAAGTTGCTGAAATACAAGACAGGACAATAGCTGTCGACAGCCAAGAAGGGGCTGTCGACAGATAGCAACAGCCAGAGCTCAGTTTTGCTGGTTCTATGTCTACCTGTCGATAGCTATAAGATGGCTATCGACAACTAGCCACAGTCCCAGTTATTTGAAGTTCAGAAAGACTAGCCTGTGAACAGCTATGGGCTGCCTGTCGACAGCCGCCAGCTCTTCTCTCATAAATGACTTGTATTCACTCTAAACACTCTAACCATGGAACCTATGAATCAAGGAATGGTTATATCAAATAAAAGTATCTACTTGTAGTGTTCACAGCGATTTATAAGCTGAACCAACAAGATAGATATGAGGTTTACACACCGTACTTGTCTAGCTAGAGGCTAGCATGACATAGTACTGGAAATATGGCCCTTATAACAAGGATTAGATGGAAAGATTTCCACAAGACAAACTCTCAACTCAAGGTATTTAATGCTCCAAAATCAAGGTTTGAGGTACAACTTCTAAATGGAAAGTAATCACACTGTTCTAGAGATATCAAAACTTTTAGCAAATCTCTATAACATAAACATGGATCAAGGGTGGAAGGAGAAGTTAGGAACCTACTTCTCAAATAGAACAAGGTTATTTCACTCCAAACAAGAATAATTCTATCATGTCTGGAAGAAAAATAGAAGAACTACAGGTATAACATTATGTCTTCTCATCAAGAATTTCTTGTCATGTGCGAAGGACAAATTTGAACCAGAGGGGGATGAATCCTACCTTGCTAAATGATAAACTTACAAGTATCCTTGACAAAAAAAAATCCTACACCCAGCAAGAGAGGTGTTCCCACAGAGTTAATGGGGTGTTGGCAAGAGACACTCCACAGGTGGAAGCAGCAACACCTCCCCCAGCAGCAAATCCAACAGCTAGGAGCCAAACCAGCAGAAGAAACAACTCCCGTAATAACAATCGCCTCCAGGTATTGGCAGTAGAAGTAGAGGAAACCAAGAACAAGAACTGAAGAAGGTGCATGAACAGGAGAAAACCCAATAGAAGCTTGCATTGGAAAGGCTTCCCTGCTGGTTACAGAGTGGGTTTTATAACCCCAAACTCATTCCATGCACAACGCCACTCACGATCACAAGTGTTGGGAGTAGAACCCATTTTACCACCCCAGACACCTAGCTCATGCATATTCTACAAGTTACACATGGTAACAAACGTGTTACCATCACCTTCAAGTACGCTGGCCTCCCCAATGCCTCCTACGTAGGCAACCCAACAATTTCAGGAAAATTCCTTCCGTAATTAATCTAAAATTCAACTGGTCCATTAGACTGATGTAAACATGTCCAAACAAAGTCCGTTTGTATTAAAATTTCAACCCTAGCCTAATGAGATGGTTTTACAAATTATGGTGATTTTAGGTTAATGTTTAGATTTTATTTTCCACCGGGCGAAAAATCGCCCGGAAAATAGTTACGTCGACTTAATCTCAAAATATGGTCGTCAAAATTCCAGATAATACATATTTGATATCACCATAATTTTCTAAGAATTATGGCATTCTCGGATTTATTTTTGTTATAGTTTTCCGATGTCGCCGACCGAAAGTGATACCAGGGTATGATAAAGTGTCTTAAACATACTCTAATCCTAAATATCTCAATTTAAGTCTAATCGGTTTGCATAAACAAGAATTTATAAGTAAAATATGATATTTAAAATTCGAGGATATTACATTTCTCCCCCTGTTAAAATAAATTTTGTCCTCGAAATTGACAAGTTTTTCTTACCGAATAGTTGTGGTTACTTTTCTTTCATCTCTTGCTCCAATTCCCACATTTCTTCTTCGATGAACGCACTTTTCCATAAGATCTTGTCCAATATTTTTACTGGCTCTTCTTGAATGGTTAAATCTGTCTGTATTTCCACATCTTCATGGCTGATTACATGAGAGGGGTCCATTATGTATTTCCTTAACATAGATATGTGAAATACATTATGAATGTGGGACCTAGAGGGTGGTAAAGCTAACTGATATGCTACTTCTCCTATTCTCTGTAATATTTCAACAGGTCTTACATATCTTGGACTGAGTTTTCCTTTCTTACCAAATCTCATGATACCTTTGGTTGGAGAGATCTTTAGAAATACATGTTCACCTATGTTAAACTCTAGTGGCCTTCTTCTCCTATCCGCATACTTCTTCTGCCTGTCTTGAGCTGTTAGTAATCTCTTCCTGATTAATTTAATCTTCTCTGAGCAGTTCTGAATTAATTCTGGCCCAATGAGACTCTTTTTTCCCACTTCTGCCCAGCAGAGAGGTGATCTGCAAGGTCTACCATATAATGCCTCATATGGTGCCATCTCAATACTTGTATGATAACTATTATTGTATGTAAACTCAATCAAGGGTAAGTAATCATCCCAATTACCACGCCAATCCAAGCTACAGGCTCTTAGCATGTCTTCGAGTGTTCTAATAGTTCTTTCTGATTGGCCATCAGTTTGTGGATGATATGCTAAACTAAATTTTAATTGTGTACCCATGGCTGCTTGAAGACTTTCCAAAATCTAGCGGTGAACCTTGGATCTCTATCCGAAATTATAACAAAGGAATTCCATAAAGTCTCACTATTCCTTATATACAATTGAGCCAAATCTTCTAATGATTGTATCTTTGTAATTGCTAGAAAATGAGCTGATTTAGTTAATCTATCCACAATTACCTAAATAACATCATGCTTCTTTCTTGTCTTTGACAAACCCATTACGAAGTCCATGGTTATCTACTCCCATTTCTATATTGGAATTTCAATTAGTTGCATAGGCCCTGCTGGCTTCTAGTGCTCAGCCTTTATTTGTTGACATGTCAGACATTTACTCACAAATTTTGCTATGTCATTTTTCATTCCATGCCACCAAAACTGCTTTTTTCAGATCCTAATACATTTTAGAGCTTCTAGGATGAATCGAATACTGAGATTTGTGCCCTTCTTTAATAACTCACTTTTAATTTCTTCATTCTCCGGTAGGCATATTCTGTTTTGAAATCTAATTATCCCTTGACCATCTTTGATGTATCCTAGTTTGTTTACCATCTCTTTTAGTTTCTGATCTTGGTTCTGTGCTTCACTAATTTCACTAATAATATCGACCTTACTGTCAATTGTGCCAATATCAGATTTTCTGCACCACACCTTGGTGAGTATTCGATCAAATCTGTCATTTCTTTCCACAGTTGGTGCAATTGTAGTGCTCTTGATTTCTTTCTGCTCAAAGCATCAGCAACTACATTAGCTTTACCTGGATGGTAATTCACTGTAAAATCATAATCCTTCAAAATTCTAACCATCTCCTTTGTCTTAGATTCAGTTCCTTCTGAGAACATATGTACTTTAAACTCTTATGGTCAGTATAAACTTCAAATTGTTCCGCATATAAGTAGTGGAGCCAGATCTTCAAAGCATGTATGATCGCTGCCAATTCTAAGTCATGAGCCGGATAATTCCTTTCATGATATTTTAATTGTTTAGAGACATAAGCTACCACTTTCCCATGTTGCATAAGAACACATCCAATTCCTCTTTGAGATGCATCCGTGTAGACTGTAAATCCTCCCGATCCTTGAGGTAAAGTAAGAATCGGAGCTGTGGTAAGCTTCCCTTTTAATTCCTGAAAACTGGCCTCACATTTCTCATTCCATACAAAATGTATTTCTTTTCTGGTTAATTGAGTCAAAGGCATAGCTATAAAAGAAAAACTTTCAATAAATCTTCTATAGTAGCCAGCTAATCCCAAGAAACTTCGAATTTCTGATGGAGTTTTGGGTCTTTCCCAGTTCAGAACTACTTCAACTTTACTCGGGTCTACAGCCACACTTTTTCCAGAAATCACATGACCCAAAAATTTCACTTCCTTGAGCCAAAACTCACATTTACTTAACTTACCATACAATTGATGTTTCCTTAAGGTTTGTAGTACAACTCTCAAATGTTCCTTGTGTTCTTCTTCATTAGATGAATATATCAACACATCATCTATAAATACCACCACAAAATTATCCAAATAAGGCTGGAATACCCTGTTCATCAAATCCATAAATACTGCAGGTGCATTAGTGAGTCCAAATGGAAGTACTAAAAACTCATAATGTCCATATCTGGTTCTAAATGCTGTCTTAGGAATGTCATCTTCTTTAACTCTCAATTGATGGTATCCAGACCTTAGATCAATCTTAGAGAATATTGTAGCAGACCGAAGTTGATCAAATAAGTCATCAATTCTTGGTAATGGATATTTTTTCTTGATTGTGATTTGATTCAACTTTCTATAATCAATACATAATCTGAGGAATCCATCTTTCTTTCTCACAAACAATACCGGAGCTCCCCATGGAGACACACTAGGTCTAATAAAACCTTTGTTTAATAAGTCTTGTAACGGTTTCTTTAATTCTGTCAACTCAGCTGGTGCCATTCTATAAGGGGCTATGGATATAGGCAAAGTTCCAGGTAAAAGTTCAATGGTAAAGTCAATTTCTCTAATTGGAGGTAATCCAGATAAATCATTAGGAAAGACATCTAGAAATTCTTTTACAACATCAATATCTTGAACTGATACCTGTTTTGCTCATTTGATATGGCCATCGCACTTGCCAGATAACCTTGACAACCATTTCTCAGCCATTTCATGGCTTTAAGTGCTGATATAGTCTTCTTGTTTCCATTATTCTTTGGGCATGTATAGCTGAAATCTGCTAATCCGGCCTTTTAAATGTTAAACTTTCTTATGGCAATCTAGTAATGCATGATTCTCTGCCAACCAATCCATTCCCAGTATATATCAAAATCTTGCATTTATCCAGTACATACATATGCAGTAAGTTCACATTCTCTATTTTTAGGTTTATTTTAGGAATAACAAAGTAAGTCTAGCTATTTGACCAGTAGGATAGTAAGTATCATACTTCCTACTAATTTCTTTGGTTTCTGAGATATAGAATTAACAAATACTCGAGAAATAAAAGAGTGTGTAGCTCCAGGGTCAAATAACACTCCAGCATACATATTTTCGGTCAGGAGAATACCTTCAGCTACAGTAGGGGTGTCCTGGGCTTCCTCCTTTGTCAAAGCAAAGACTCTAGTTGGTCCCTTAGGTGGTTGTCTTAGGGCTTGCTGAAAGTAGGGTTGTGGCTTCTGCGCTTTTGGCTGGTCTGCTTTGTGTGGACAGTCCTTAATCATATGCCCTTTCTGACCACATCCATAACATTCCCTGCTACTTTCCAGCACTCATCACCGGTGTCTTCCTCCACATTGAACACACACGGGCCAACTCTTTTCTGTTCTCCCTGCTGCTTGTTTGAATCAACCTTTCGCTTCTGACCTTTCGTTTCCTTGGTATACACATTTTCTTCTTACCCCCATTGGTTTCTTTGTTTCTCATATACTCCATAAATTCAGATTCCATTATAAACGCAGTCTTTAGTGCCACTGCCATGCTCTGGGAATCTAGTGGAGCTACCTTGCTCCTCACACTGGGTTTTAATCCTCTTACAAATTTCTTTACCCTTCTGAGTTCATTATCACAAATATGAGGTGCATACTTTTCCAGTTTAGTGAATTTGGTTTCATATTCCCCCACCGTCATGTCTTTTTGTTCCAATTGCAAAAATTCCACTTCTTTCCTATCCTTGACATGTGGTGGAGTGTATTTCTCATACAACTCTCTTAGGAACTCTTCCCAACTAATGTTATCCCCTCTATTTCTGAATGCATTTCTCATGGTAGATTGCCACCATTCATCTGCTCTATCTTGAAGCATGTAAGTTGCCAATGTGACTTTGTCCTCTTCTTCACATCTAATAGCTTTAAATATCTTTTCCATCTCTCTAACCCATCCTTCTACAATTTCAGGTTGGCTACTTCCTTTGAAGGCTGGAGGTCCCATCTTCTTAAATTTTTCTAACAGGGATGCTCCAGAAATTCTTTCTCCACCCACATCTTGTTGGTTCTTCATTAGTGTTTGCACCAACCCCTGAAATGACTGCATAAAAGTAGAATAATCAGGAGTCCCAATACTTCTTTCTTGAGAGTTTTTGGACGGTAATATATTGGAAACTTCCCCCCTAGAACCTTCTTCAATTTCCTCATGTCTATCCTCACTGGATGTGTCGATAGCTTTCCCTTTGTCTGCCATTTCCTGGAACACCATCAAACACATCCAATTAATTCATACTAACCACTTAAATTTTAAGAACCAAAATGATCTTTAGAGATTCTAGAATACACACAAATGTTTTATTTATTTACTATGTGGAAATGGTCACAAAAATATCTGTCACCCATAACCTGCTCGGATACCACCTCTGTAACACCCTCCTCCGTCTTCACACACACACATACATATACCATACATATAACCTTTGATCAGAAGAGGGGTTACGCTGACAAATTTTTCGTTATGGGCAGACAAATCTGTGAAATGCACAAAACTAACAAACCATTCCACAAAGAGGTCTTTGAACATATTATACATCACAAGGTAACAAAGTACTAATACCCATTATTTACAAGAGCCAAGTTTATCTCTCAAATTAATACAACAACAACTCAAATAAAAGAAAACCTACTAAAACTAAAACTATGCTATTCTTCTTCATCTCTTCATCGTCTGCAGCGGAATTGAGATTCATTTGTAGCTGAGATTATACACACCTTCAATCTGAAAGGGTTGGAGGAAACAAGGCATGAGTCCGAAGGACTCAGTAGGTGAAAGTAAGCACATATGGATCAAACACATTTGCTCATGAATTTCATACTTAACAGAAACATATAGCTCAAATTGAATTCATAATGAGCTCAACAAATTACACAATAAGAGTCATATTTGTCTTTCAATTTCAGACCATAACTTGATTTGGAAACGAATTCGACAGGCATCACTGCTCTCAAGAGGTTACTAAATAGACGTAAATATATCCTCAGTGCCTAGGCGATTCCAGTACCTTGGATCTTGTTCATTGCGCAAGAACGGGGTTTATTACCCACCATCGTCAGTCCATTGACTTGGATTTGCCTACAACCTGTCGCCCTCAGCTGATCACAAGTGGTTGGTGCTACCACAAGTGATCCTAAACCCTCTTTCGAAGAGAGCACTGTCTTCATATCATAAATTTCATTTCATGAGCAGAACAGAAATTGGAAATCCAAAGGTAGTTTTGATTAAGAATTAATATAGATATCTTGGTGACAAAGTTGCTCGGAGTTCAATAATATAAGAAAGACAATTGGTTGAGAGAGGGTTATGACTCAAAGCCAATAACTTCGGAAGATTGAAATCACATAAGAACCCAAGAAGATGAAGATCCACAATGTCTTCACAAATTATTCACATCTCATAAGGTGTTCAAGCATATGAACTCTCAGGTGATCAGGTTTACAGACTCAGTTATCGAACACTGGAGAATAGACTCAATTGGAGTACTACTCGTAATTGTCAACTTTAAGAATAACCCAAGGGAGGTTAAGGTACACAATGTGGGTAAACTTTACTGTTGTATGACAGTAAATATCAATGTAAATAAGGGGGTAACTTTCTAGGCTTTTAGGATGAAGTTTAAGCAAGAGTTCTACCATGCAAAGTTGCTGAAATACAAGACAGGACATAGCTGTCGATAGCCAGGAAGGGGCTGTCGACAGATAAAACCAGCCAGAGCTCAGTTTTTTGGTTCTGTGTCTACCTGTCGACAGCTATAAGATGGTTGTCAATAGCTAGCCACAGTCCCAGTTATTTTGAGGTTCAGGAAGAGTGGCCTGTCAACAGCTATGGGCTGCCTGTCGACAGCCACCAGTTCTTCTCTCATAAATGACTTTGTATTCACTCTAACACTCTAACCATGGAACCTATGAATCAAGGCATGGTTTATATCAAATAAAAGTATCTACTTGTAGTGTTCACAGTGATTTATAAGCTGAACCAACAAGATAGATATGAGGTTACACACCGTACTTGTCTAGCTAGAGGCTAGCATGACATAGTACTGGAAATATGGCCCTTATAACAAGGATTAGATGGAAAGATTTCCACAAGATAAACTCTCAACTCAAGGTATTTAATGCTCCAAAATCAAGGTTTGAGGTACAACTTCTAAATGGAAAGTAATCACACTGATCTAGAGATGTCAAAACTTTTAGCAAATCTCTATAACATAAACATGGATCAAGGGTGGAAGGAGAAGTTAGGAACCTACTTCTCAAATAGAACAAGGTTATTTCACTCCAAACAAGAATAATTCTATCATGTCTGGAAGAAAAATAGAAGAACTACAGGTATAGCATTATGTCTTCTCATCAAGAATTTCTTGTCATGTGCGAAGGACAGATTTGAACTAGAGGGAGATGAATACTACCTTGCTAAATGATAAACTTGCAAGTATCCTTGACAAAAAAAAATCCTACACCCAGCAAGAGAGAGAGGTGTTCCCACAGAGTTAATGGGGTGTTGGCAAGAGACACTCCACAGGTGGAAGCAGCAACATCTCCCACAGCAGCAACTCCAACAGCTAGGAGCCAAACCAGAAGAAGAAACAACTCCTGTAATATAATCGCTCTTAGCTATTGGCAGTAGAAGTAGAGGAAACCAAGAACAAGAACTGAAGAAGGAGCATGAACAGGAGAAAACCCAATAGAAGCTTGCGTTGGAAAGGCTTCCCTGCTGGTTACAGAGTGGGTTTTATAACCCCAAGCTCATTCCATGCACAACGCCACGCACGATCACAGGTGTTGGGAGTAGAACCCATTTTACCACCCACAGACACCTAGCTCATGTATATTCTGGAAGTTACACATGGTAACTAATGTGTTACCATCACCTTCAAGTACGCTGGCCTCCCCAATGCCTCCCACGTAGGCAACCTAACAATTTCATGAAAATTCCTTCCGTAATTAATCTAAAATTCAACTAGTCCATTAGACTTGATGTAAACATGTCCAAACAAAGTCTGTTTGTATTAAAATTTCAACCCTAGCCTAATGAGATGGTTTTACAAATTATGGTGATTTAGTTTAATTTTTAGATTTTATTTTCCACTGAGTGAAAAATCGCCCGAAAAATAATTACGTCGACTTAATCTCAAAATATGGTCGTCAAAAATTCTGGATAATGACATATTTGATATCACCACACTTTTTCTATAAATTATGGTGTTCTCGGATTTCATTTTCGTTACAGTTTTTCGATGTCGCCTTGTCGGCGTGCGTACGACCGAAAGTGATACCAGGGTATGATAAAGTGTCTTAAACATACCCTTAATCCTAAAAATCTCAATTTAAGTCTAATCAGCTTACATAAACAAGAATTTATAAGTAAAAATGATATTTAAAATTTGAGGATATTACACTGGGGCTCTGGAGAACGAAGAGAGAAGGCTGAGGACGAGGAGCAAGGAGAGGAAGGGCTTGGAACAAGAGGATCTCACCTTCTACTTCGTCCAAAACCCTAGGATTTTTTTACATCGTAAAAAGGTAGGCAATCTTTTAAGCACAAATCACGTAACTTCAGTCATAGGTAGATACATCTATCTTCGAAAGCCCCATGATTTCCCTAATTTTCATTGCTCCAAGAAGGAGTATTAAATGTCTTAAACTCTGTCATCATCATGTGTACCCGAACCTTCATGTTTGCTTTCAATCCATGCGTGTACTTGATCCCAAGCCATGCAAATATTCTCGTAAATACTACATGGTGTTAGGCTTCAAACACCCCTATTTCCCCCAATTTCCATTGTGCATCCTTTGCTAATTAAATCGTTTTCCATGAAGAATGTCCAAATCTTGTCTATTTCTAATTACTCATGCCTAATGATAGATATATGTCTACTTTCATTTAAAACTAGTTTCATGTTTTTAGAGCTTCCTGTGATTTTATATTCATTTTATAGTGGACCTATATCATGTATGGAAGGGAAGGATCCAACCCAAAAGGGCTAAGTCCCCTTTTCTGGGTCGGGCCGCCCTTCTGAAATCGTGACGGCCAGACCCGTTGTGATCTCAGAGGAGCCATGACCGGCTGGTCCGTCGCATCATAAATACGACGGCCCGCGTCGTCGCGGTTCTCTTCTGGCCCGCGCCAGCCGGCCGGTCAGCTGAACGCGGTCGGACCGCTTGTCGAGACTTGAAACGCGACGGGTACCTTCGTCGCAATTTCAAGAATACGATCAGAACCTGCAAATTTCTCACATGCCCCTGTTCTTTATGCCATTTAACCCCTAGTTAACCCTAATCATGCACTATATGAATAGTGGCAATCTGATTATTAATAATTTGTATTAATTATATGAATTCATTATTAAAAGCCATGTGCATGATTATTCATGCTCTCATGATTTCTTTACACTTGCACACACTTAACATTAATGGTTTCCATGAGACCTTATAAAATTTACTCAATAATATATCTGGTAATTAAGTGTAAATATTCACTTAATCCTCAATTATTTAAATGACACTTGTCTTGTTTTATTCGCGCGCTTTGTACACCGATATCGCATCCCTCTTCCTTCGAGCACTCGAGGCAAGATGGACAACGTTTCGTTACACAGTTTTCTTGGCATGGACCACCTCTCTGTTGGAAATACTCCTGACTGAATGACCTACGGTCAAAGGGTAAGGAATGTCAGATTAAATCTATGGAATGGAGCAGTAATGAAATGAATGAAAAGAGAATAGAAGGCAGAACAGTGTGAAAATGAAAAAAATGGGTTAGTCAGTACAGATGGTTTGAAAGAAGATGCAGAGGAAGTGTATCCTACTTGTTCTATATACGGCTTTGTTTCTTTTTAGGTGATAATCTGGTTTATTATGGTTTGTTTTAAATGTCGATGACGACATCCTTTTTAGGTGATAATAATGTAACGTCGCGTGTTTTTCGGATCCTCGTGAATCCTTGTTTAGTGGGTCTGGTGGCCAATGTATGGCCCATTAGCTTGTGTTTTAGGTGCCTGCAGGAGTTGTGAGGCCTGGTGGGCCGGCAGTTAGTCCCAGAGCGCTCACAGGTCTTATGCTTGTGAACGCGACAAGGGGTTACATTGCATTCTGAATGCCACGGCCCTGGTGGTTGCGTTCTTGTTACCGCTGTTTGGCGGTCTTCGTCTGCATGGCTGCCGCGTGTCGCGCGTTGGGCAGTCAGCTGAAGTTGACAGTGGGAAGGCGACGGCCTCCTACGTCGCATTCAGGTCGCGATGTGGGGCTACGTCGCGTTCCCAACCGCTGTGCATTTTTAAAGAAGTTTTGGCCAGACAGAGCTGGGGCAAGCTCTGCTCGACCAGGAGGGGCTGCTGCGGGGCTCTCTCGAGCGATTCGAACTTCTGGAGGAGTTTTTGGCGCGCTCTCACCGCGAGGACGTCGCGTGGAGTGGGGGAGACGCCGTATCATGGATGGTTTTGCATTCTTCAGGAAGGTAGGGAGTTTTGCCCCGATTTGTTACGTGGATTGCATGTTAACTTGTTTATCGCTTTTCAAACAGTAGATACCATGTATAGGTGGTGAAATAAGCATGAAAACCAGGTTGGTTTACCGTTTAGGGTGGTTTGCATGGTAGATCCGAAGAAGGGTTCCGGATTAGGGTTGTTGCCTGTGAAGGTGACAGTCCCTTCTGTCACGACCAGGTCACGACAGGCCGACCCGTCGCGTTAGGATTCTCTAAGGTGACATATCAAGGTGTCGTGATCTAAATGTGACAGTACCCCACGTCGCAACCTTAGCCGTGAGGTCTTTTGTGCATGTTTTCAAGGTACGATTATCCGATTATTTGTTAAGTTGTGCATGGCACCGACTAGTGGTGCGTTAGCACTTGCGGCGCTCGTAGAGCATGTTGCTCAAGGGGTGAGAGTGTTTTAAGTGGTTAACGTATTACTTGTGTTGTATGCGTGTAGAGTTTACGTGGTTTGGGTGTGTGCATGGCACATACTCTATTGTGGTCTAATGTGTTAATCGTAATGTTGGGCAGTGAGGTTCTAACGTGAACCTAGCCTCAGTCATGTGACGTCTTTATAGGCTGATAAAGATGGTTTAATTAGTATTGTTTGAGTAAAGTAAGGGTTAGTGTATGACATTTATACATTGTGTTTATGTGGCTACGGAGGTCATGAGATGACCAATGACAGGCGAATTGTGAATGTTTAATGCGATCTATGGATACGTCTGTGTAGGTTAGCTTATGGGTCACGAGTGACTAGGCCAAGCTAATCCTCACACTTGCACCGTGGTTTGTAATAAAGGTTATATATGTAAATATCGTGGTTTGAGCTTGCCGAGTTTGATGGTCCGACGCCTGTTCCGGAATACCTCTGCAGTCGGGTGCCCCAAGTTCTGTGTGAGCCAGGCACGTGTGTTTGTTGTGCTCGGGGTTATCTTGGTACTTGTGTTGTACCACCGAGGTCTATGTCGTCTGTCCTAGATACCCTCACTCCTATGTTGAGTTGTACGTCCGGCTGAGGGAAAGACGGCAGTGGGACAACGACTTGTGAGAGTTTATGTTTGGTCGCTTGTAGCGCGCTCGTAGTTGGGGGTACGGACACCAGTAGTCGACACTGGTCCCCAGCTAGTCCTGTTTCCAATGCCTCACTTTAGGGAGCTTAGGCCAGAGTCCCTAAAGGTGCCAGGCATGGGCCTGCAGGGTGTGTGACCTACAGGTGTGGTGTTGGTTGGTCTCACTCTTCTTTGGCTTGTGCTGTGGAGCAGTAGTGGACCTTTCGTCCGTGACTGCGAGACTGAGAGGTAGTTCTTGTGTTGTGTTGTCCGGGTTGGATACTGGGGTCATGAAACAGTAGTTCGTTCCTGTGTGGCGGTGTCGTTCTTTCCGACTCGTGCTTTGCTACTAGTTGTAGTGTGTGTGTAGTGGCTGTTGGTTGTGGTTTTGCCCGCTGAGGTGTGCCTGGTGTTGGCACGGTTGTAGTTGTGGTTGGTGAATGGAGACTCACTGGTTGTGGTTTGACTCATGTGGTGTGCCCCGTCGTTAGCACAGTTGTGTCAGGGTTTTGCCCGTGGTGGCGTGCTTTATGGTGGCACTGGTTTGGTTGTGGTTTCCGTGGTGGCACCTCATGGTAGTAGGTACATGTACCCTGTGTGGGTAGTGCTTATGGTGGTACACTGTGTACCAATCTTTTTAGGTGTTGAGGTGGAGGTCTTGTGGTGTGAGCTTTCACTTATTGTGTTTTACCCTTCCTCGGGTAAACTTCCGATTATGGTTTCAGTGCGTGATGGACTGGCATCGTTGTAGCCCGTCCTGCTACCTTGTGTGTGGCTCTTGACATATTGTGGTCTGAGGGTATATTGGGCTAGCTCTTGGTTAGCGGTTTTGCTACCCGTGTTGTTGGGGTTCGCTTGTGAAGCTTGTAGCCTAGGCAGTGGTTTGCCTGTGGCTTGTAGCTTAGGTGACCAGTCGTTGAAATAATGTGTCTGTGAGGCTTGCGGCTAGGCATTTCAGTTGTTGAGCGGACTAGTAGTGCTGTGCTAGTCCTGTGGTTCTCTTTCTTTCTGAGGAATATGTATTTTTTATTGAACTGTTTAAGCTATTATTTATTATAAATATTGTGAGCATGATATGGTTTGGCTATTTGAGTTGCCAGTGAGACCCTCTGGGTTGAGGCTCTTCAGTGTTGCGTGTTGTTTTGGGTGGTCCCCTACTGAGCCTGTGACTTGTTGAGGCTTACTCCCCTATAGTTCTTTTCAGGGCTTTCCGTTTGTGGGCTTGTGGAGACGTTGTGGCAGACTTGTACCACCAGCAGTTGAGTTGTAGTCGTGTTGTGTGAGTTTGTGCTCCCTCGGGGTATGCCCCAGGTAGTTGTACTTTTTAATTAGACATGTAATAATATATTGGGACAGTGGTACAATGTGGTTTTACAGATATGAGCATATTACTTTCTTGTGTCTTATACTGTAGTTGTTATTTTTATATTCTTACTGGACACTTGTGTGAGATATCCCTTGCGAGACTTCTGTCCGTTCGCGGGAGGCGGATCTGGATATGGAGCCTTATTGGGCATAAGTATCCAGGGCCGTCACATAGCCTATGTTCATAGCACGGCCAATGGGCGGTTGTGACTTCTACCAGACTTCTACCTAGTGCCGTGTAACTGTGACTATCGTATGTTTAACGTTATTTTACGAATATGTCCCTATTCTTATCTACTATCTTTATACTCTCATCTGTTCACTTTCTCTCTACACTCTCGTCTATTTCGTCTGCTACTCTCATCTATTCTTGGTACTCTATTGACCATCTATATGATTGTCTAAAATACAAACATAACTATGTCAGTGCAATAGGGCCCGATCTGGTCCTGGGGAGAGCACCCGAAGAGTGCCATTTCCTCGCGAGGGTAACATGATCAGGGTGTGTACGGCATGCACTCAGCGCCATCTAAAACAATTACAATTTAATCTATGACAATCAATCAATTACTATACTATACTCTCTCGGTTGATAAAATGATCGACCAATCGTTACACGCTATTTTGTTATATGGCCAATTCTTTATCATGTTAGTTTTGTATTATTCTCTTTGAATGTAACATCGTGCTCTTGCTATCGTGTGACATTACTCTCTTGTCTGTATTTGATCATTCTCTCTAGTTATTCTGCTTTATAAGACATTAATCACTTAAAGTATGTCTGTTTACATGAGATATTAAGTCCTACTGAGCGTTATCGTTCACCCTGCACTATTTGTTATATACGTTTCAGGTAGGTGGATGACGACCCTACACACACCAATGGGAAATGGACTGGAGTGATGAGCGACATAGAGTCATAGCGATGGAATGACCTTAGTATCATAGTTTTAGTTAGATAATGCTTAGTTTTCCGATGTAATGATGTTATTGAGCCCTATGTTTGCTCAGAATTAGTGGTGTAATAGTTTATGTGATTTATCAATAAAATAAAGAGTTTATTACAATTATTGTTCATTAGTTGCTCTAATTATTGCGATTGTACACGCAATTTACGTTACCATACACTTTGCTCACGTCTCCCCGATTTATTCCGCTGCTAAATTAGAGGGGCGTAACAGTTGGTATCAGAGCCTATGATGCTTATTAAGATATTTTAAGTTTAGGATGTTCTAGGTAAACTGCCCTGACACGTGTCTAAGTTAACCACCATACCTTATATGTGAGGATTGGGTAGAACCCTGGTTAAGATCTGAATACATTTATCTATATATGTGTATCAACTTAGTATTACTTTAGCACCCTAATGCCAACCCTATCTTGAAGGAACTCTAATGGACTCCGAACGTATGTCACTGTAAGACGAGATGAGGTCAACTCAAAATCTAGTTCGAGCTTGTCGGTAAGCCGCCCAACTACTAGAAGGAGCCTTGAGGATGACCAAAAAGATTGGGGAAAGTGACCAAAAAGAATGGAAAAGGAAGACACCAAGATGGAAAGAAGGCAAGCCACAAAAGAAACGTAGTTGCTGTCATTGTAGTAAGCGGGACATGTGGCCAAGGAATGTTGGCGAAGCGTTGTGCATGTCTACGTTGTGGCAGTTTGGAGCATCGGATACAAGACTGCCCTCTCCTAAGAACCATCCACTAACACCAAAGATCTCAACTCTAGACATAGAGAATCTGCAAACAATGATAAGAGAACGATAAAGAAGAATAAGAAGAATGCCATACAATTAGGTCTTTTCGCAAAGGACGATGCAATCACTGCAATAAGAGAGGTCACATAATGGAGGAATGCTGGAGAAGACAAGGAAAATGCTTACGATGTGGCAGCCCAGACAACAAGATTAAAGACTGTCTACAATTAGAAAACCAACGTCATGAGGATTGAAACAACAAGATACACTAGAAGCATTAGTGCAACTCTCTCCAAATCAAGAAATGGGAACTATGGAAGGTAACTCCAAACTTACGATGATTAATACCTTTTTAAACATGTAGTGATGATTCATATTTAACTGAAGGAGTCGTGGAAGGTAACTCACACGATTGACACATTTAAGCATGAAAAGATGAGTTATATGTAACCGAAGTAGTCGTGGAATTTGGGGACCAAATTCTTTTAAGAGGGGGAGGATGTAGTACCCCGAAAAATTCATTAAATTGAAAATATAGATAAATTGAAATTTATCAATTAATAAATTCAAACTAGTTAAAAAGGTACGCATCATTATCGCATGCGTAAAAACCATACAAAAATATCGTAAAAATAGTAGTTGTGCTTTAAATAATATTCTCTAATGACCCATCAAGAAATTTGGGCATAGAAAAATCATTTGGATCAAGTTTAAGAATGTATGCGACTTATTATCATAATTAAGGAACAAGTCGGAGAACCCATTATTTTAGGAACTAAATGGATTATAAATTAAATAAACATGTGGGTAGACTTTAAATAATATGGGTTGATAGCCATTATGATAATTGGACCAATGGACAATTTTGGCCATGAATAATTCTATAACAAAAGGATAATTAAACTCATTAAGTAAATTAAGTATATGATTGTACAATTAAGCTATACATAAGTTATGGGCCAAAAGCTAGAGCCCAAATGATGAAGGTTAGAAATATTGGGAAATAATATTAAATTGAATTAAAATAAGAAACTAATAAATAATATGATAAATAGATTTAAATTAGAATAAATGGTGAATAAATAGAATTAAACTAAAACCCATTAAGGTAAATTAGTAGATGGGCTATACTAATGGTCCACACCAAAAATCCAAGAGCCCATCTTTGGATGGGAAGTAATTAAGCTAAATTCGTACCGAAAAATAGTAATAAATAGAAAATGGTAAGATAAAGACTAAATAGGATGTAATTATGCTAAATAGGAGTCCTCATCCCATCCTAACATATTACCTACGAAATTAAACCTCTCCTCCATGCTATTAGTTACATAAAGGAGAGAAATGGGGAGATAATTATAGAAATTCGAAGTTTAATGGAAAGGAGGAGTTTTAGAAGGGTAGGACTCTATTAGCAACCCAATACAACCC
This sequence comes from Colocasia esculenta, assembly GCA_014218235.1. Lineage (NCBI taxonomy): Eukaryota > Viridiplantae > Streptophyta > Magnoliopsida > Alismatales > Araceae > Colocasia > Colocasia esculenta. Next base: position 30,784,729 of record CM024757.1, on the reverse strand, counting down.
TAATTCATCTCTACCAAGCCTCATTTCATTGCTGGGGCTTTGGATAACGAAGAAAGAAGGCTGAGGACGAGGAGCAAGGAGAGGAAGGGCTTGGAACAAGAGGATCTCACCTTCTACTTCGTCCAAAACCTTAGGATTTCTTTACAGCGCAAAAAGGTAGGCAATCTCTCAAGCACAAATCACATAACTTCGGCCATAGGTAGCCCATACATCTATCTTCGAAGGCTCATGATTTCCTAATTTTCGTTGCTCCAAGAAGGAATATTAAATGCCTTAAGCTCTGTCATCATCATGTACCTGAACCTTCATGTTTGATTTCAATCCATACGTGTACTTGATCCCAAGCCATGCAAATATCTCGTAAAACTACATGATGTTAGGCTTCAAACGCCCATATTTCCCCCAATTTCATCGTGCATCCTTTGCTAATTAAATCATTTTCCATGACTGTGCATGTTTTAGGTCACCAAAATGTAACATAATTAAACATGCCCAAATCTTGTCTATTTTCTAATTACTCATGCCTAATGATAGATCTATAGTCTACTTCGTTTGAAACTAGTTTCATGATTTTTAGAGCTTCCTACGATTTTATATTGATTTTATAGTGGACCTATATCATGCATGGGAGGGATGGATCCAACCCAAAAAGGGCTAAATCCCCTTTTCTGGGTCGGGCCGCCCTTCTGAAATCGCGACGGTCCGACCCGTTGCGATCTCAGAGGGGCCGCGATCGGCCGGTCCGTCGCGTCATAAATGCGACGGCCCGCGTCGTCGCGGTTCTCTTCCGACCGACGCCAGCCCGGCAGGTTCAGCTGAACGCGGCCGAACCGCCCGTCCCGACTTGAAATGCGACGGGTACCCCCGTCGCGATTTCAAGAATACGGCCAGAACCTACAAATTACTCACATACCCTTGTTCTTTATGCCATTTAACCCCTAGTTAACCCTAATCATGAACTATTATGAACAGTAGCAATCCAATTATTAATATTGATATTAATTACACGAAATTCATTAATTAAAAGCCATGTGCACGATTATTCATGCTCTCATGATTTCTTTACACTTGCACACACTTAACATTAATGGTTGCCATGAGACCTTATAAAATTTACTCAATAATGTATTTGGTAATTAAGTGTAATATTCACTTAATCTCCTAATTATTTAAATGACACTTGTCTTGTTTTATTCTGAACGCTGTACACTGATATCGCATCCCTCTGCCTTCGAGCACTCAAGGCAAGACCGACAACGTTTCGTTACACACTTTTCTTGGCATAGACCACCTCTCCGTTGGGAATACTCCTGACTGGACCAGGGACTCCTTGTCAAGGCCTCCGTAATCTCCTTGACTTTGGCAGATGTCTATTGCCGACGAGCTGGTTGTACCCTTAAAATCCGTTGCACCCTTATACTCAGTTTGGTAACAAGTTAACACAAAGTTAACTCAGAGTTAACTCAAAATCTAGTTTGGTAAGCAAAAAAAGTTAACTCAGTATGGACATGGTCAGATTTGAGTTAACTCTGAGTTAACTCAAACTTGTCTAACCCACCAACACCCCTGGAATAAGGTAACTCACTTTAACCAACCCTTTTTACCCTTCCCCGTGCAGCCCATGTGCGCCTCTGACCCTGCCCCATCATCTCCACTTTCCCAACTGTCGCCTGCTTGCCTTGCACCCATCTCTACGATTAGAGCGTCCGTCGTCGCCCCCAGCTCCGACCGGCGTCGGCCCCATCTCCGTCCGGCGTTGTCTGCGTCCGCCGCCCTCATCTCCGACCAGCGTGGCCCCCAGCTTCGAGCGGCGTCGCCCCTATCTCTGCGTCATCTACGTCCCCCATCGCTCCAATTGGCGTTGCCCCCAACTCTGCGTCATCTGCGTCTGGCATCGCCTCCACCTCCGACCGGACGCCCCATCTCCGTCCAACGTCGCTCACAGCACCGACCATCCTCACCCCCATCTCCCCCCATCGTCGCCCCCATCTCCGACTAGCTCCGCCCATGGCTTCCTCTCTCACACTGTCGCCCATGACCGAATTTTCCTGTTCTCCTCTCCTTGCTAGCCTAGCCCTCCCATGAGCGAATCTTGCAGGCTCATATGCAGAGCTCGTGAATCCCTAGCACATCGAAGCAGGCTGTAGAATAGCCCGTCCACGGATGAGGTAGCGAGCCGTGAATCTCTCCTTCCCCTCTTAGCTTCTCTGATGTTACGTACCTGTGCCTGCTGCTTTAGGTAAGTATTCTCTGGCGATCGACAACGCACGTACTTCACTGGCTTAGAGGATGCACTTTGGAAATTTCATTGACCCATTGGACTGCTCCCTGCTTTTTGAAATTAGATATCTCCTCCATTTATACGGTTAGCATTCTCCTCATTCCATTCTTCATTGTTGTGTTCTGGGGCTTCCCTCTACAATTTGCTGCTGCCTACGTGGGGTGCTTCTATTGTGGTGTTCTGGGGGCTTCCCTCTTTCAATCGTCCGTTTACTTATTTTTTTCCCTGTTCCCATCACGAACAGGTACTCATCAATTCTGACTTCATTTGTAATTGATGTTTGGGATGATAGATAATATGCATATGACAATGAGAGGAAATTTGGGATGTCCATGTTAGTTTATGTTTTATAACTTATCCCTGTAATGCTCACGTTCCCCTCTTCTAAATCCCTGAGTAGAAGTGTATGAAATTCTTATCTCCAAATGCACTGAATACTGTATTGGCATTACTCTTTGTCATTAACGGTTAGAAGTTATACAGCCATGCTAGTTTTAATTTGCTCTTTTAAGTCTTGGATGAATCCCAAATGGGATTATGAGTGAACATAAAATGTTATCTTTTGCTGATACCCTCAGAAATATGATTATCTGTCGATTTGCATTTAGAAGACTAAAGATACTGTTTACAATTTTTCTCGAAGGTCTCCAACACACTCTTTGTCGAAGGTCTCCCTGCAAACTGTACACGCAGGGAAGTTTCTCGGATCCTTAGATATGATTTCTTTTGTTCATTTATATTTATAGCAAACATCTGTATTCTCTTTCTTTCATGGGTTTCCTTAGCTGGGCAGACATATTTCGCCCTTTTGTAGGGTTTCGTGAAGTGCGGCTTGTGACCAAGGAGTCCAGATATGTAAGATTTTATGTATACACACAATATATGTACATGATAAAGGGGCACAACAGTACCATACTTTTTGCCACTCAATTTTCAACTCATCTTGGTTGTCTGATCATGTGATCAGCAATTCAGATGAGGTGAACCTGGTCTTTAAGTTTGATTCTTCCATATTATAATGGATGGCTGGGAAGAATGTGGCAACCAGCCAGCAAAATGTGTGGCACCCATCACATTGCTCATACATATGATGCTATTGTTTTGCTTATCATATCCTCATTTTTTGCAGCCTGGAAGTGATCCCATAGTGCTATGCTTTGCTGACTTCTCTAATCCTAGCCAAGCAGCAATTGCTCTCGAAGCCTTACAATTAAGGTGAGAAATCATGATTGATTTCTTTCAGTTTTGTAGTTTTTATATGTATCTGCATCTCTTGCTTCTTTTGTGGTCATGCTCTGTCATTCCAGCAGCAGATTGGCTTCTCGGATTGACCTTGTGTTGCACACCAAACTCATCACACTTCTGCTACTCATATTGGTTTTTGATGTTTCTTCTATTCTGATTTTAATCTCCTTTCTAATTTTGTTATCAAATACTCGTCACTGCCTTCTGCTGGTAAACACTCCAGGAATGATGCCTCCCCATATCCAAGATGGTTTGAATCAAACTGGGTTACCTTCTACTACTTTGCAAGGTCTTGTCTGATTGTTTGGTGATGGATGGTTTGGATTTTGATCCGTATTAACTGGCAGACACAACACATGATTTATGTACTTCATTGCACGTAGATTTCTACAGCATCGGCTGTTAGAAAAGATGGTCTAGATTAATTCCATAATACCACTCCACTGACCTGTGCATGAATGATCATTAATTTGCTCTTTTAAGTCTTGGATGAATCCCAAATGGGATTATGAGTGAAGATAAAATGTTATCTTTTGCTGATACCCTCAGAAATATGATTATCTGTCGATTTGCATTAGAAGACTAAAGATACTATTTACAATTTTTGTCAAGGACTGCTTGTGTATATAATCATGATAGATTCTTGGATACTGTGGGAGTATGACTTCTTTGTTAATGACCAGGCCAGACGTGAGTTGTGTCCAGATAGAGGCTTTCATAGGTTCACCAAAATTGAACAAAAGAATTACATGGCTTCCAGTTATCAGCAGTCCCCCATTACTCACAGAAAAACATAGCAGAAAATCTTTTTATTTCCATCAATAATTTCACTGAAAATAGACTCCAGAGATCAGCTATATTGACAATAAGTTACTGTCAGTGGATATGTTAGATCCAAAGGGTTAGAGATTGTTTACTGTTATCAAGGCACTGAACCATTTAAAAATATTCTCCTCTCATTGAGCTGTAAAATATGCTAGCATGTTGCATAATTTAGTCATATGATCTTGCTAAAAGTAAGTGCAATTTTTAACTCAATAGTAAGTGCAATTTCTGTTCATTTTTCTGTTTATTTTTTTCTGTTCTTTTTTTCTAAATGTTGAAAGTACAGGCATACTGGAAAGTACCCCATTTGTGTCATCGACAATGTCGCAAACCGGTAAGTACTCTTTTCTCTTCTAACTTATCTTGACAGCTACCTAGCATTCCCATTCTAATGACTGTTCTTCAAGTATAATATGAAGGATTACCTTTTGTATGTTGACATGTTACTTGTTCCTGCTAATTATGGACAAAAGGTTGAGTCTACAATAACTGCTTCTTTGATTGGCCATTGCCCCTTCTGCAGTAGGAAGGTTTCCTGTCTAAAAGTAGGAAGCAGAACACTTCTTGTTGATATAAACATGAAAGTAGAATTATTTTTTTCCAAGTAGCAAACAAGATGTCTTTGGCCATAAATTGGTTTATAGGTTCCATATCAGTTCTCAATTACAAATATGATGCTCACGTTCTCCTCTTCTAAATCCCTGAGTAGAAGTGTATGAAATTCTTATCTCCAATGCACTGAATACTGTATTCTTATCTCTAAATCCCTGGCAGCTTTTGCCATCTGTTGAGTGTCAAAAGGGAAAAAAGCATGTCAAATTAAGAAGCTTTAATTGAATAGCTAAATCTGTCTAAAAATAGAAAAGCCTACACCTCAGGGCAGCAGCATTTCAATTAAGTAGCTTTAATTGATCAGATGTCAAATAATTATGACAGTTTGCCAAAAAGGATCTAGTTTGACAATACGCTCAGATATATTATACTTAAGTTGTATCAAGTAGGAAGACCATGGTTCTTGGTGGACATCGTATGGGAAAAAGGTAGCAACAGCATGGTAGTTCAGGCCTCACTTTTTGAACCCTTTATTTCTGGGAACTTGGATAAGGGATAATAATACTAGTAGTTCAGGTCTGAGGAAGGAACATTCAGTTTTGAATCTAGTGTCAAATATATCTCTGTCAATTTTGTATCCAAATCCTAACTTGCATCCGCATGATAATTGTCTGTTGGTGGTCTCACACAAAGTATATATGCATCTTCCCGGTGTAAAAGTGGAAGAGATAGAGGAAAGAAAAGGTTCTGCCCTCTGCTGCTTCCTGGTTTTTACCATATCATAGGGGGTCTAGCTGGGGAATGGAACAAAACAGTAAATTTATATAAGAGAAAGCTTCCTTCCTGTTCTAGTGGAATTTTCCTTTCAGAAAGAAACTTTTGTCAAGGGGAATTCATGGTTCATGTTATAGGTGATAGTTG
>CM024757.1:30067592-30114247 GCA_014218235.1 Colocasia esculenta | reverse complement strand
ACTACGCCTGCTGGGGTGGAGGGTACTGTGCCTGAGTTGCTGCTGAGTGTACTGAGTCGGTGGCAACTACTGCTGCCCCTGCCTCAACAGATAGTCCTGCCTGAAGTGACCCTACTGCCCACAATGACAGCAACCCGTGCTCTACTGGCTTTGCTCTGCCCTGCTGTACAGACACTTCTGGCTGCTCCTGCTGATGTCCTGGTTATTGTGACTACTGGTATGTCGCCTACCTCCTTGAGAGAACAACTTCTTCAACTTCGAGGTCAGGCCAGCACCGCTTGTCCCCGAAGAAGAAGAAGAAGAAACACTCCCTCCACTGCTCGAAGGGCGCTGGTACGGGGTAGACCTCACCGAGCCTCCTCCCTGCTGTGGCTGGAACCAACACTCCTCTTTAATGCGGTAGCCCTCGCCACTGCCAACCCCAAGGTGTCGCAGAGGTGACTAGCCATGGCCCACCTCAACTCCGAGCATAGCCACTAATGAACCGCTCGTGCGAGCCTACTCATTAGTGGCCACTTGTTGGCCCTTATGGTACGGCAGCAAGGTAGCCTAGAGGGGGGGTGAATAGGATTTTCTGCTTTCTGAAATCTGAAACTTTAAACACAGAAAATAACACTTGAAAGCTTGGTTAGTTCGGTGTGATAGAGAGTGCAGTGCGGAAGTAAATAAACAATCACACAAGGACACAGGAGATTTATCCTGGTTCGGCCCTTCCCACATGGAAGTCCTACGTCCAGTCCCCAAGCAAACTTGGGATTTCACTAACCAAGGGTACAGTCCCCTTATGGACCTTACAAAACCCTAGATCCCCCACCAGGTCTTCTTCTCTTTCCCGGGCAAGGAGGCAGCCCACTTCTCTTACAGGTCAAGAAGCCAACTCCTGGAACAAACCCCAGTGCGGTTCTGCTAGACACAAACCCCTAGCTGGGTTGACAACTGGTACAAACCCCAGTTAGGTTCTGCTAGACACCAACCCCTAGCTGGGTTATCTACTGTATACAGTCCTACAGCTGGACACAGATCTTTCTTAGAAAGATCAGACTGAGAGACCTTACAAGATGAACACTCATGTAAAGCTTACAGTCCCAAACTCTCCTCCAGATGTACAATAAGCTCGGAGAGAAACAGAAGAGGAAAAGAAGACAGAAAGCTCGGAAGCTTGAATGCTTGAGACGCTTGATTGCTTCTTCTTGGCTCGGGCTCTTTCTCTCTTTCCTTGAGTGTATGTGGCGTGAAGGTGCTTCTCACAGATGTACACTCCTTCAAAGATATTCAGGAAAAAGGCTCTACTTTGTTCTTCAGCCATGCTCCATCTTTTATAAGAGCAGCTTGAATAGATCCGTTGAAAGGATCCGTTGGAGTTCTAGCCGTTGCTGATCTTCTCTCCATTTGTCTTAATCAGACTCTGGTGATCTTCGAGGTCTGTAGACATAGAAGAGAGTGTTAGCACAAAAAAAGAGTTTATGATAAACTGTGCATGCCACTGTGTTTCTGCTATCATGCTGAAAATAGAAGTTCGTATCTTGTCTGATAAGACTCTGAAATATGCATGCAGCTTTTTGAGTCAGAAGATATTGACTTTTCTTTAGGCGCCAAAAGTACTTAAACAAACTGAGTTGAATTGAAGTGAATCGTTGTTTAAGTCACTTATCAAATCATTGTGCAGATGAGTGAGTCGTTGTGCATACACAAATCGTTATGAAAGTGAACGAACGTTATAAGAGAATCAATGTGAACGAATCGTTGTTTCACTTATCGAGTCGATGAGCAAATCGATGTGATCACTTAAGGAATCGTTACAGAAGCAAATCGTTGTGATCACTTAAGAAATCGATGCGAACAAAGAAATCGATGTAGACAAATCGTTGTGAGAGCAAATCGTTGCGCTCACTTATAGAATCGTTATGAGATCGATTTCTTGATAAATCGTTATGGCCACTTATCGAATCGTTATGAGAACGATTTCTTAACAAATCGTTATGGCCACTTATGAAATCGTTATGGCGCTTATAAAACCAAATCGTTGTAGCACTTATAAAATCGATCAACGAATCGTTATAGCGCTTGTTACTTTGGCACTTAAACTGAAATCGATGTATATGACTTAGACATCGACTTTATCATTATAGTGCGCCAAATATTGCATCAATGAAAGACTTAGCATTTGTTATGAGATTGATGCGACACAGATGAAATAAAATATTCAATTTAAGTTAAATCATAAATTTTGTTAGCACCAAAATAAGAGGATAAATAAAGAGTGGTTCAACAATCTCCCCTTTTGGTGATGACAAAATTATGCGAATTTTCTGAAATGATTTAAGACATAATTTAAACAGAAAATTCATAGAGCATACTTACTCTCCCCCTTTTTGTCACAAACCAAAAAGGAAGGTTTTTACCATTGCATTCTCTCCCCTTTGTGAAAGAAATTCTTACCATTGAGGGGTTCAACAATGATTGACATAAATGAATAACTCCCCTTTAGTCTGTGCTCCCCCTGAATGAGAGACTCCACCTGAATGAAACTTGCAAATAATTGTTAGTAATAAAGACTAATTCATTTTTGTGACTACTCTTTCTTCAGATGTGATTTGAATGAAGAATCTGCAGTCACTCCTGCCTTGAGCATTCTTGGTCTTGATGCTCCAAGGCTAACCTGCAAATACATTACTCAGAGGTAGGTACCCAATTCTTTTTGGGTCCTTGATGGTTAGATGCATGAAAATAACATTTAGGAATCCAAACTAAGTGCCTTGTTGTGCAGGTGTTTACTGTGTGTCCTAATTATTACAATGAGAACAACAATGAATATAATCTATTGTGTAGTTCTTATTGTTTTTATGATGTTTGTTTAGGACATAATTTTTACAACATTTCTTTTACAGGGGCCATTTTCTGAGGCAACTTGGTTTCTTTTACAAATTTTGGTAATGGATATTTTCCTGGATTACTGCTTGTTTCCTTTTTCCAGAGGTATGTATCCAAGGCCTTGCTTGTTATTTCCAGGTTTTGACCCTTTCAAACATAAAGCTAAAGAAGTTTTTCCTTTTGTTAATTTTCTAACTGATTCTTTTAGGTAGAGATTTTCTTCAGTTAGAATTTTTAATTTTTCTTCTAACTCTAACTTTTCATTATTTTGCTTTTCAAATCTTCATTCAAAAGATGATTATTTTCTTTACTATCTTTTAATTGTTCCTCTAATTGTTCCATTTCTGATTAAGATCAGAATTAGTGTTTCCAAACAAGTAAGGTTGTTCTGATATTTCTCAATTCTTTTACAATAACCTTGTGTTTATCATAAAGTTCATTGAAAACTTGTTCTAAATCTTCAGATTCTGATCCTGATCTGTGCAAGAATCAAAAGATGAGTTAGAATGTACCTCATCTAGTCCTACCATGAGGGCTAGATTTACCTGCTCTTTTTCGGAATCTGAGCTTGATGATTCTGAGCTTGTGACCTCATCATTTTCCCAAGCAGCCGCCATGGCTCTTCTTTTAAATTTTTGTGCTGCTTCTTGGGTTTTTCAGTTTGACCAGTCTTCTTGAGTCTTGGACAATCCGGTCTCAGATGTCCAGGTTTTCTGCATTCATAGCAGACTGGTTCTTTTCTTTTCTGTCTTTCTTTTGAATCCTTTTCGATCCATTTTTCTTCTTCTTGAAAATTTCCGAAGCTTGGACAGAACTTCATCTACGTCACTGTCTTCAGAATCTGCATTTTTGGAGCTAGAAGAAGAAGTGGAAGGAGCAGCTACAACCTGAGAGCATTAGTACATTTCTTCTAGATGAGCTTCAGACAATCGCTCCATATTATTTCATGTGCCATGAGAGAACCTATTAAATTATCAATTGACAATTTGGTTAAATCATGGCCTCTTCAATAGCAGTTACTTTAGGTGTCCAAGAAATAGTTAAGGACCTAAGTATTTTTCTAACAGTTTCCTCATCAGAAAGATTTTTACCAAGAGAGCTTAGACCAACTACTATACTTGAAAATCTATTATACATTTGAGTGATATTTCATTTGGAAACATTTTAAATTGCTCATATTGTGAGACAAGAATATCTATTCTAGTTTGTTTTACTTTATCTGTTCCTTCATAAGTTATCTGCAGTTTATCCCATATTTCTTTAGCAGATTTACATATAGATACTCTACTAAATTCTTTTTTGGATAAAGCACAACATAAATAGTTCTTAGCTTTAAAGTTTAAAGATAGTTTATTTTTATCAGCTATTGTAATAGCAGTAGTGCCTGGAACAGGAACAACAACAAAATCACCTACCTCTATTACCTGCCACAGATCGAAGTCTGTGCCCGATGAAGCATTCCATTCTCATCTTCCAATATGGTAGTCCTCTCCATCAAGAATGGAGGTCTGGTGACTGATTGACCTTCAGCATATCCTTGAGCTGCCATGGATCTTACTCTAAGATCGTTGGATCTTCTTTGAATGATCAGAGACCCGCTCTGATACCAGGTATATAGGATCTCAGGCATTGCCGTTACGCCAAAACTCGAGTGTTGTGTAAGGATACCATCCTTCCTTATAACCCACCACAGGGTACGTCCCCTGCTGGAAACTCAGCAACACCCGCAGGCAGGTCCACACCCGGACCTAGGCATGACTTGGCCAACCCGGCCTCCGACACACCCTCATTCTCAGGTCGCCCCAGGGTGAGACGTGGCACGCGCACCTGCCTCGCAGCATGCCGCCCAACACTTTTGGAAGAAGGAACAAGAGCGGGAAAAGGCATCTGCATCCAGAGGAGTAGAGCAGCGCCGCCAAGGGAAGAAGAAGAAGAGAAGGAGAAAGAAGGAGAAGAAGAGGAGGAGCTCGTGATTGCAGCAATGCTGGTCCAGAAGGAGATCCAGTCGAGTCTGTACTTGGTTAGAGTGTCAATTTCTCTGGGGAATCTATGTATGTGTTCTACACAGATCTCCCAATTCTATTTGTCTCTACCATTTCTATTGTATTGAGATAGATCGTGCTAGAGGATCTATTCTCTAAGTGTGCTGTTCTAGCAGAACTTGGATCTATTGTGATCCAGAGGTTTGAGTACTTTGTACTCTGTTTTGGAGCCGTAGTGCTCTGGTGCTTGAGCCGTGGTGCTCAAGGGCTTGTGAATTTGCTGAATTCACAAGTGGTCTTGGAGTAGGTCGTTGTGCCTATCTCCTGGGTTTCTTTGAGTGTTGACTCAAAGAGGTTAGAGTCGTCGTGCTCTAGTTTGTACTGCACTTGTGCTAGTGGTTCCTCCGTTGTGAGGAGGTGGACGTAGGAGACACAAGTTGTGTTCTCCGAACCACCTTAAAATCTTCAGTGCACTGTGGTTTGTTTTGTGGTTTGCTGTTCTTATTCACTATACTCACACACCACACTTGGATCTGATCGAATTGTGTGTTTTACTTATTTTAATTCCGCTGCCATACACACAATTTCTTAGTTCATTTACCAAACTCACCTATCCGATCCCCAACAACTGGTATCATAGCAGGTTAGAGTCAAATCTATACTCTGAGGTGCTTTGGTGAATTTTTAGTATTTCATATTTGATCACTTGCTCAAATTGCTGTGTGTTTTGTTTGATTGTTTTATCATGGACTCTAGAGGTTTTGTTGCTGAAGGTCATTCAATCAATAGGCCTCCATTTTTTGATGGTACTGACTATCCTTACTGGAAGAATAGGATGATGGTTTTTCTTAGAGACAGAACTATGAAGTATGGAGAATTGTTGAAAAAGGACCAAATGAAGTCACTGGAGATGAAGATCAATGGACCAGGGAGCAGATCAGAAGGGTCACCCTGAACTACAGCGCCATGAACATGCTGCAATGTGCATCCATCGAAGGAGTATTCCAGAATCTCTATGTGTAAGTCTGCCAAGGAGATGTGGGATAAATTAGAATTGCTTTATGAGGGCACATCTCAGGTCAGGGAGACTAAGGCTAACATGTTAGTTTCTGATTATGAGTTGTTTATCATGAAATCTAATGAAACTATATCTGAGATGTTTGCTAGGTTCATGGTTATTATAAATGGACTTCGAGCCTTGGGTAAGGAATACTCAAATGAAGATTGGTAAGAAAAATCTTGCGCTCATTATCTCCTGTATGGCACACTAAAGCAACTGTCATTGAAGATTCAAAGGATTTATCCAAAATCACATTGGATGAACTCATTGGATCATTAATGACATATGAGTTAAACCTTAAGAGATCAGAAGAACACATGCTAAAAACAAAAACCATTGCTCTTAAAGCTTCATCAAGTAATAAAGGAAAATCTAAAGAAAATTCTGAGTCTGAGAAATCTGAATCTGATCATGATAATCTTGCTTTCATCACTAGACAATTTAAGGCATTTTGAAATCAAACAAGAAGAATTTTGTAATAAGCAAAATGCCATGTCTAGTAAAAAGAAACATTTCTCTCATGTTGATCATAAGAAAACTGATGAAATTCCTGTGTGTTATAGGTGCAAAAATCTGGACATATGAAGGCTGATTGTCCAGAAGGTAAGAAGGAAAAAGCACAAAACCCACAAGAAGGAGTTCACAAAAGAAGAACAAGGCCATGGTTGCTACATGGTCAGATGATGAAAGCTCAGACTGCAATGAAGAATCCTCAAGTTCAGAAGGAAATGAAATCTGCTTCATGGCTGGAAGCAGTGAAGAACAGGTAGATATATCCTTTGAACTATTTACCATTGAAGATTGGCAAGAAGCATATGGTAATTTAGTTGAAAATCTTTCTGATGTTAGAAAAGAAAATAAATATTGAAAAGAAAAATTGAAAGCATTCTTCATGATACTTCATCATCTGAAAAGATTTCTGAATTGGAAGCTCAAGTTTCAGATCAAATCAAAGAAAATGATGAACTGTTGATTTTTGTTGATAATCTCAAATTGAAAATTCAAAATTGAACAAAGAAACATCAATTCTGTCAAGAAATTTGAAGAAAAAGAAAAGGAAAATCATGAAAATTTGAATCAAATTGAAAAACTCAATCTTTGCATTAAAGAAAAAGAAGATATCATCAAGAACTTCACTCAAGGGAAAGACAATTTGAATGCTCTACTTGGAGTTAAGATGAATTCAAACAAATTTGGTTTAGGTTTTGAACCACAAAATTCAAAGAAAACTGAATCATCTTCAAAGCAAACAAAACATCAAAACTCCTTAATAAAATTTGTCAAGGCAAGTTCATCTGAAAACAAAGGAAAAATACAAAAACAAAAGAACCTGAGAGGTCGACACATACCCTACCTAGGTCGACACACACTATGCACAGGTCGACCTATCCCAGTCAGAGGTCGACCTACCCTTCTTATAAAAATCACAAAAACTTCAAACCAATCAATAATCATCTTTCTCATGGAAATTGGAATGTTTTCTCCTCTTACAATTCAAGATGGAATAAGTCTTGGAACCAAAGGTACAATGGTAACCAATGGTTCAATCCTTATTTCTATCATTCATCTTTTCCTGCATATCAACAGCAATACATGCCAAGTTTTTCACAGTGGAACAAATCAACTAAGAGGTATAATGTTCAGAAAATTGAAAAACAAAAAGTTGAATCTTTTGTTTCAAAAAACACTGTGAAGAAAAATACACAAATTTGGGTTAGAAAGGATTTGTTATCTCTTCTCACTCAGGATGTTGGTACCAATCTCATGTGGGTACCAAAAACTTTTCTTGTCTAATTTGTTATGTGCAGGAAAGCCGTGCATCCAATTCCAACAACATCTGGATTCTTGACAGTGGATGCTCACGGCACATGACAGGAGACAGAAATAAATTTTCATGCTTGATTGAAAAGGAAGGTGGATCAGTCATCTTTGGAGGTAAGAATAAAGGAAAAATAATTGGCAAAGGAAAAATTGGTAAGTCTTGCATTACCTTAAGTGATGATGTTTGTTTAGTTGAGGGTTTGAATTACAACTTGCTTAGCATTAGTCAATTGTGTGACAATGGTCACAAGATTCTTTTTGAACATGATTCATGCAAAATAATGACTCCTCTTCTGAGAAAATTAAATTGATTGGAAAAAGAGAAAATAATGTCTACATGATTGATTTGTGTGATAATTCCTCTTTAAATGTTTGCTTGATTGCAAATAAAAATGACACTGCTTGGTTGTGGCACAAAAGGTTGGGTCATGCAAGTTTCACAACCATTAGTAAACTCATAAGAATGAATCTTGTAAAAGGTCTTCCTGAATCTTTCCCAGTCATTGACAATCTGTTTGTGGGATATGTGCTCAAGGAAAACAAACAAGAAAATCTTTTAAAGTGTTCAATGAAGTACTTACATCTAAACCACTTGAGTTGCTTCATATGGATCTTTTTGGTCCAACCAGAACTCAAAGTCTCAGTGGTAATAGATATGGCTTTGTGATCATTGATGACTTTACAAGATATACTTGGGTCTTATTCTTATCCCATAAAAGTGATGCATGTTCAGAATTCAGGAGATTTTACAATTCTGCCTTAGTGGGTTATCTTTCAAACTGAATTCCATTTTGACAGATCATGGGGGTGAATTTGAAAAAATCATTTTCTGATCTTGTACTGAACTGAAAATTCTCCATAAGTTTTCTTCCCCTAGAACTCCAGAACAAAATGGAGTTGTAGAAAGAAAAAATAGAACTCTTGTGGAAATGGCCAGAACTATGCTCATTGAAAGTAAACTGTCTAAATCTTTTGGGCAGAAGCTGTAAATACAGCTAATTTCATTTTGAATAGAGCATTAGTAAGACCAAAGATCAGAAAACCCCTTATGAGTTGTTCAGAAATAAAAAGCCAAGTGTGTCATATTTCAAAAATTTTGGTTGCAAATGTTTTGTTCACAATAACAACAAAGAAAATCTTGATAAATTTGATGCAAAAAGTTTTGAATCAATCTTCTTAGGTTATTCTGAAACTTCAAGAGCTTACAGAGTTTATATTTGAAAAATAAGACTGTGGAAGAATCTCCACATGTCATTTGATGAAAATTTGCAAAAGATTGACATTTCTGATTTGTGCAGAACTCAAATATGTGATGATGAGGATGAGTTTCTTGAACATCCATCTACAAATCTTGAAGAGCAAGAAGTACCAAATGCACATGAGGTTCTTGAATGCCAACTTCAAGTGATTCAGGTAATCATGTTCCTGAAAATCATGCAAACCCTGAGGTAATTTCTGAACCCAGATTTTTAAGAGACCATCCACTTGAAAGCATTGTTGGTAATTTGCAAGATGGAATAAGAACCAGATCATCTTTTCATTCTCATAGTTGAAGATTCTTTGGCACTACTTTCCCAAATTGAACCCAAAAATGTTGATGAAGCTTTATCTTGTGAAAACTGGATAAATGCTATGCATGAAGAGCTTCATCAATTTGAAAGAAATCAAGTTTGGGATTTAGTACCAAAACCTTCAGATTTAACTTCTGTCATTGGAACTAGATGGATTTTCAGAAATAAATTGAATGAATCTGGTCAAATTGTTAGAAATAAAGCTAGACTTGTTGCTCAAGGGATACCAAGAACTTGGTATTGATTTTGAAGAAGTCTTATGCCCCTGTAGCAAGACTTGAAGCTGTTCGAATATTCCTTGCATTTGCTGCTTCTTTGAAATTCAAAGTCTTTCAAATGGATGTCAAGAGTGCTTTTGAATGGTTACATAAAAGAAAATGTTTTTGTCAAACAACCCCTGGTTTTGAAAATGAAAAATTCTCAATCATGTTTTTAAACTCAATAAGGCTCTATATGGTCTTAAAGCAAGCTCCAAGAGCTTGGTATGACGGTTGAGCTCCTTTCTTGTAAATAAAGGTTACATAAGAGGAAAAATTGATCAAACTTTTTACAAAAACTGCAAAAAATCATTTCATTTCTGTTCAAGTTTATGTTGATGATATCATTTTGGATCAACAGATAATACTTTGTGCAATGAGTTTGCCCATCTTATGCAATCTGAATTTGAAATGAGTCTCATGGGTGAACTTACATTCTTTTTAGGTCTGCAAGTACATCAAACTGCTGAAGGAATTTTTCTGAGTCAAACAAAATATGTCAAGGAGTTGCTCAAGAGGTTTGACTTCCAAAACATCAAGCCATCCAACACACCAATGGCCACAAGTGTAAGACTTGAGAGTGATGCTTCTGGTAAGCCTGTTAATGCTAACTTTACAGAGGTATGATTGGATCTCTTCTTTATTTAACTACCTCTAGGCCAGATATTCAATTCAGTGTCTGCATGTGCGCCAGATTTCAAGCAAATCCTAAAGACAGTCACATGTCTGCTGTTAAAAGAATTTCAAATATCTTCTTCTTCATGTGATTTGGGTCTTTGGTATCCTGCTGGATGTAAATTGGACTTGATTGCATATAGTGATGCTGATTATGCCGGGTGCAAACTTGATAGAAAAAGCACTAGTGGGTTGTGTTTATATCTAGGAGGGTGTCTTATTTCTTGGGCTTCCAAAAAGCAACATTCTGTAGCTCTTTCAACTGCAGAAGCTGAGTATGTTGCTGGTAGCTGTGGTACCCAAGTCCTTTGGGTCAAACATCAACTTCTAGATTATAATCACACATTAGGTTGCATTCCCATCTTTGTGACAACACAAGTGCTATAAATCTGTCCAAAAATCCTATTCAGCATTCCCGCACAAAACACATTGACATTCGGCATCATTTCCTTCGAGATGAAGTCTCAAAGAATTCTTTTGAACTCCACTTCATTGACACAGAAAAACAAATTGCAGACATTTTCACTAAGCCTCTTGCAGAACCTAGATTCACTTCTCTTAGAAGGGAACTTGGTTTATGCAAGTTTTCACATGTCTGATATCTTCATCTCATCTCTTTGTGCAAATAAAAGCCATTCTCTCTTGCAAATAAATTCCTACTTCTCAGTTGCATTGAAATTCTTGGTATATCAAATAGTGATTTGAAGAAAGGCAAGTTAGGCTTGTCTGGACACTTTCACTATGCGTGAGTATATGTCTCCGCCAAGTATCAAGATTCCTTTATGCAATTGTTGAGGGGGAGTATTTGTTGAGGGGGAGTTATTGTCTATTTTCAATCATTTCTCTTGACATTGTTGTGTCTATTGAGCCCCAATCATCAGAATTTTTGAGTCATTGTGCTATTTTCTTATGAGAGAATTAAGACATTGAACCTAAACTCATTGTGCATTTAGTTTAATTTCAAAGATTCATTATCATTTCAAGGTTAAGCAATCTTAATACTGAATGTTTTTAAAATGATTTGCAAAACACTATTATAGGCACATGAGTGGCTTTAATATTTCACATGTGTATGTTTAAGCTTCATTTTTACCACATGTTAAGAATAATTTTTCTAAATTCGTAGTCATGACTTTTCTGGTCAAAGCAAACATATTCCTGCAAAAAATCAAAAGAAAAATGATCAATCTGGAAAGATACAAACAGAGCAATGCAAATTCTTGAACCACTGAGTAACCGGGCCATTTCACCTAAAAAGTGATTTGTTTCGCGTCAAAAAGTGGAAATCAAAGTTTTCAACTCTGTATAAGATAATGAAAGTTAAACCACTGAGTAATCAGGAGATCTTGCATCTAATCAATGTGATCTCTTGCACTGAAAAGTGAGATTTAACTAATTTATTCTTGTATTCTTTCCAGTTAAAAATGAAAGAAAATCAAATTGACAGGGATGGAAAAGCTTAAGACCTTCATAAAGTTCATGTATACTGAGTTTAGACCTATTATTTTACATTGTGTTAAACTTAAAGCTCCTAACATCCTTGTTAAATATTTCTGCTCACTCATATAGGTCACTTATTCACATTTGCATCATTATTTTAACCACATTCAGATCATTATATTTTGCTATACTTTGTGTTGAGTGTGTCTTTGTGATTAAACTTTATTGCACAATACAAAGAACACAATAATTCTCTCATATGTCAATATCACTTTGCCTCATTTATTTTGATCATTTCTGACCATTCATTTCCTACATTTCATTTCTTGATCTCTTACAATCTTTGTTTCTCTCTCTTATCTATCTTTTGATGCTGTCAAAAAGGGGAGAAAGTTCCTTAAAAGGAGAAAGTAAAAGTTAGAAAGTTTCTAGAGGGAGAAATCTTTAGGAGTAAGTTCAAAGGGTGTATATGGTCAAGGGGAGTTGTTGCAGTTAGGAAGTCAGGTTATTGGGAGATTGTGCATATGTTTTGTCATCATCAAAAAGGGGGAGATTGTTGGGTTGAGTGTGTTTTGGAATTTCCTAAAGTTGTATTTTAATGATGACCAATGAACATCACTCATACTTTGATTTTGATGATGACATATTGTGATTTTGATGATGATAGTTGAACATGTTATACATTCTTTTATACATATCACAATAATGCTTAAACAACATGTTTTTGATGTTTAATATCTCATATTTTAATGATAATATCTTGTACTAATGATTTATGTGTTAAATTTGCAGGTGTATACAGATTTTGTCATGGTAGTGTCGACACACCATTGATGGTGTCGACACTGGGTCAGAGTCCCTGAAACTTTTCATGAAGACAGGGTCAAGTGTGTCGACACAGCCCCAGGTAGTGTCGACACTAGTACCAGTCTCCAGAAGACCTAGTTGCCACACTGGGACAATGTGTCGACACAGCAGTGGCAGTGTCGACACTAGTCTCAGCTCCCAGAAGACCAATTTTGCGCAAATGGGACAGTGTGTCGACACACTCCCTGGTGGTGTCGACACACTCCGGCTGAAACTCAAAATCGTGAATTCATCTGGACACGTGGCCATTGGGATCAAGGGAATCTGCCTAGGTTTTTGTGCCCACGTACCCTAAGGCTTCTTATGGACATATGGGGCTATAAATACCCATGTCTTTGGCACTCAAAGTCATCCCACGCAAGACAAAGCCAAGAGCTTTCTGGAAGAAGGGAACAAGAGCGGGAAAAAGGCATCTGCATCCAGAGGAGCAGAGCAGCGCCGCCAAGGGAAGAAGAGAAGAGAATAAGAAGGAGAAGAAGGAGAAGAAGAGGAGGAGCTCGTAATTGCAGCAGTGTTGGTCCAGAAGGAGATCCAGCCGAGTCTGTACTTGGTTAGAGTGTCAATTTCTCTGGGGAATCTGTGTATGTGTTCTACACAGATCTCCCAATTCTATTTGTCTCTACCATTTCTATTGTATTGAGATAGATCGTGCTAGAGGATCTATTCTCTAAGTGTGCTTGTTCTAGCAGAACTTGGATCTATTGTGATCCAGAAGTTTGAGTACTTTGTACTTGTTTTGGAGCCGTAGTGCTCTGGTGCTTGAGCCGTGGTGCTCAAGGGCTTGTGAATTTGCTGAATTCACAAGTGGTCTTTGGAGTAGGTCGTTGTGTTTATCTCCTGGGTTTCTTTGAGTTGTTGAACTCAAAAGGTTAGAGTCGTCGTGCTCTAGTTTGTACTGCACTTGTGCTAGTGGTTCCTCTATTATGAGGAGGTAGACGTAGGAGACACAAGTTGTGTTCTCCGAACCACCTTAAAATCTTCTGTGCACTGTGGTTGGTTGTGTGGTTTGCTGTTCTTACTCACTATACTCACACACCACACTTGGATCTGATCGAATTGTGTGTTTTACTTATTTTAATTCCGCTGCCATACACACAATTTCTTAGTTCATTTACCAAAGTCACCTATCCGATCCCCAACAATCCCTACTGGGCCTGTTCGCGAGGCTCACTCCCCCTACTCTCTTTAGCTAGGGTCGTAGTCGCGGGAGCTCGGTGTCGGACGGGTTTGCGGAGGCGGTTTGGCGCCGTGTGCTGTCAGCAGAACATCGCTCTCATACTTGATTGAGTTGAGAGTTGTGCTTTGCATGTTCTCGGGGTATGCCCCTTAATAACTAACCTTTCTTATTGTACCTGTGCTTTTATTTGGGACAGTTGTACAAACTTTGTATATTGTATATCTTGTTAAATTTTTAAATTCAGTACATATCTCACTAGACTATTTCTTCTAACCCTTCTGAGTCTTCAGATCTGTGGGTGGCAATGTGAACTTCGGGGTCCCTAGAGGGGGTCCGGAAAATCGGGTCATTAGAAGTCTTGATAGGACCCTTGCTCTGATACCATTGTAACGGCCCCAATGCCCGGACACCCAACTTCCACTAAGGATCCGACCATCGGCACCGCCGCCCCACGAGCCCGAAGACCCAGAAGGGCTAACAGACCAGTCTAACAAGATATGTAACGGAGGTAAGTAACAACAAAACACACTAAAAAGTACTAACAAGTGAAGGAAAGAGTCCAACACAGTGTACAAGTCTAGTAGATCCAAAGTAAGCAAAGTCCAAGTGCAGAAGTAAAGAGGATAGTAGAACCCTTCGGGGCATACCCCTGAGGCTGAAGTACACAAGTTTGGGGAACACTGCTCACGGAAGACGCCATCTACTATGACCCCGTCTTCTCAGTCCGCCGTGGAGGGTGCTGCTATGAAGTCTCATCTGTAAAGGAGGGAATGAGCTTCACGAAGAAGCCCAATAGGACTACCAATCTCCCACTGCTTCTAACCCCAAAATAGATCTATATGTGCAATAATTTAATAAAGCAATAAATCTATCCTACTAACAGAGTGAAGTGCGAAAGCGTAAAGAAACTACATGGCATACGGTCTAAGCTACAAGTCGGGACGGAAACCCGTGTAAACCACGGCACTGGGAAGAACTCAAGGCTGAAAATGCAGACAGTAGACAACTGCCGGACAGAGACATTAGCCACAAAAACACTACACTAGTAGACCGGTCAGGTGCACCACGCACCTTATCCTTAACCGACAGTCCATGTGTGACGGAACGCCTCGTTCAAGCCTGCTAAACCATTAACGTGCCTAACCCGAGTCCACCTCCTGCGAACAGGCCGTAGCCTCGTAAGGGATACCACAAACAAGTCCGTGGAAACACAAGGAAACACACCATCTCATATATGTTTATACAAGATTTACATAGCCAAATTTCAACATGAATAAAAGAAAGTACAAGAGCCTGGGGCTACCCTGAGGTACAACTGAAGAAAGAAAATCTACACTGCTAGAGGTGCTGGACCAACACCGCTTCGGCACAGCTTCGAACTAGACGACGGTAACGAAACCTCCTCCTCACCCTCGCCTCTTGGTAGTAGGGGTGAGCCTCGCTAGTCACTGGCTTAGTAGGGAACTCCCCCGACACCGAGCAAACCAAACACAGGTACGAAAGCAGTAAACTACGCTAACATTTATAGTACAACTAAGCAGGATATTAAAGCTGTAAAGATACTTACCTTTTGCCGACTACGTAAAAATACTGTAATAAATAAATGGCAAAACTCAAACAGGTGCACGTGCTAAAGTAGAGACCGCCACACTCGAGCCACGTAGACTAGTTCGCGACACCAGTAACTGACTCGAACAAACAAACACAGATCTACCTCTCAGTCTCGAAGCCACGGACGAAAGGTCCAGCTGCCGCTCCAAGTGGAAAAGGTCGAGCAACTGTGGAGACCAACTAAACACCACACCTGTAGACCACACAGTTGCAGGCCTATGCCTGACACCTCTAGGGACCCTGGCCTGTGCTCTCTAGGGTGAGGCACTGGAAAAGGACTAGCCGGGGACCAGTGTCGACTACTGGTGTCCGTACCCCCAATTAAGAGCGCGCTACAAGTGACTAAAAACAAACTCAAGAGTCATTGTCCCACTGTCGTCTTTCCCTCAGCCGGACGTACAACTCAAACAAAGGAGTGAGGGTGTCCAGGACACGACACAGACCTCAACGGTACAACACAAGTACCGGACAAGCCCCGAGCTAACAGCCTGGCTCACAGAGAACCTGGGGCACACCAACTGGAGAGGTAACCACGGTAGGCGTCGTACTACTCGCCACGCACACACAAAACCATGTGCGCACCGCACAAACCACATGAAACTTCACGTAAACCTCGTGTGCCGACTGTCCACAACACGTGAACACAACACGTCTCGCGTGAATGCCACGTTTACAAGTAAATCACCAACTAGCTACACAACCTGCATGCTAGTCTCGAAAACCACGTGCTCTCATAGCGCTATAGGTGCCAATGCACCACTTGCTAATACCAATACATCGAATAATGACAACCGGATAACTGAGTTACGTAAACCATGCACATTAAGACCTCTCAGCTGAGGTCGCGATAGGGCACTGTGTTGCTTTCATAAGACGACGGCCCGATATGTCGCGTTCAGCATATGAATGCGACCCCCAAACGTGTAGCATTATAAACCTTAACGCGACGCATTTAGTTGTCGCGTTCAGACGCGACAAAGGGTTCTATCGCCTTCACAGGCGGAAACCCTAATCTGGGATCCCTCCACAGATTACCATTCCAATGCACATAAACCACCTTAATTTCCAGTTTACATGCTTTTGTGGAGTTCCTAGACATGATATCTAATGTTAGAAATGCATAAAACGGATCAAACCATCATCCCATGCAATCCACGACCTCAAAACAGGAGGAGTCACCCTACCTCCGCGAAGAACGGGCAATACGGCAATCCCTCGGCATTTCTCCCACGCCACGCAAGCTTCCTACGGTGAGAACATGCCACTTCACAAACTTCCATGCCGAAAACCCCAGAGAACCCGCACAGCAGCTCCCCCCTGGCCAAACAGAACATTAAGCTCTTCTGGCCAGCAGGGTTTAAGTCATGTTCGTGGTTGAGAACGCGACGTACCATTTCGTCGCGACCTTGTAGCGACAGGCCTGGGCGTCGCCTCTCAAGGTTGACGTTTGCCAGTCGCCCGACGCTTGACACGCGGCGCACATGCAGACGGTCGCCGATCCCTGGCAACAACCAGAATGCGACGGGCAGGTCTGTCGCGTTCAAAACATGACGACCCCTGTTGTCACGATCACAGACAGAGAATCCTGGGGTGCTACAGGCCCAAACTGTCGACCCAGTAAGCCCCAGAAACACGCGCTCAATTTTCCTTTCTTACCAAACCTTACAATACCTTTGCTAGGGGAAACTTTCAAAAAGACATAGTTCCCAACCTCAAACTGAAGTGGTCTCCTCCGATTATCAGCATAACGTTTCTGCCTACTCTGAGCTGTCTACAATTTTTATTTAATAAACTTTACCATCTCTGTGGTTGCTGAATCATCTAGGACCCACTAATTGCCTTTCTCCCACTTCATGTCAGTTTAATTGTCCTACATGGCCTTCCGTATAAAGCTTCATATGGTGCCATCCTGAGACTGGTATGGTAACTATTATTGTAATCAAATTCGACCATACCTAGATGATGTTCCCAGCTACCTCCCCATACTAAACAGCATGCTCGCAACATGTCTTCAATCGTCTGGATAGTTCTCTCTGTCTGACCATCCGTCCGTCTGGGGGTAGTAAGCGGAGCTATATCCCAGCTCAGTACTAACAACCCTCTGCAGGCTCCTCCAAAAACCAGAAGTAAACCTGGGATCTCTATTAGACACAATAGACTTCGGAATACCATGCAATGGAACAATTCTATCAACATAAACTTTTGCTAATCTGTCCACTGTCTAGGACATACTTACTGGTACTAACCTGCATACCTTGGTCAACCTGTCAACAAATACCGATATTCCATTATGTCCTGAAGCTGTTCTTGGTAAACCTGCCACAAAGTCCATAGCAATGTTATCCCACTTCCACTACGGAATGGGTAACGATTGCAATAGACCTCAGGTTTTCTGATGCTCTGCCTTAATCTGCTGACAAATTGCACATCTTGCAACAAATTCTGCTATTTCTTTTTTCATGTGAGGCCACCAGAAGTGGTTCTTCAGATCTTGTTACATATTAGTACTGCCCGGGTGAATAGTGTACCGGGATTTATGGGTCTCCTCTAACACCCTCTGCTTCACTTCTCTTTCTGCTGGCACAAACAATCTACCTCTGAGCCTGACTACACAATTCTCATCAATGGTAACCCCTTCCATCTTCACAATTTCAACTAATTCACATATGCTCTCTACGCCTCAACAATTTTCTAATACAGCGCGGCTCTACAGTACAACTACTTAGCACTGCCCGTCGCTGACTGCTTGGCCATACAAGGAGTTCTTTGCTAACTCCTCGTACAACTTCCATTCCTTAATCATCATTTGGCTTAAATGTGCCTTTCTGCTTAAGGCATCAGCAACCACATTGGCTTTACCCGGATGGTAAGCCAAACTGAAATCATAATCCTTTAAATACTCCACCCATCTACACTGACGGAGATTCAAATCTTTCTGGGAAAAGATATACTTCAAGCTTTTATGATCTGTAAAAATCTCAAATCTCTCGCCATAAAATAATGCTCCACATTTCAAGGCAAATACAACTACGCCAGTTCCAATCATGGGTGGGGCAGTTTTCTTTTGCTGGCTTCAATGGCCTGGACGCATAAGCTATCACCTTGCCATGCTGCATTAGCACTGCGCCAAGCTCTCTCCTGGATGCATCTGTATACACAATGAAGCCACCACTTCCTGTCGATAATGTCAGTATTAGTGCCGTGGTAAGTCTTTCTTTAATTCCATGAAACGTTTCTGACATCCCCAGACCACACAAACGGCACACCCTTTCTAGTTAGTCTAGTCATGGGGCCGCAATCTTGGAAAAGTCTTGTATGAAGCGCCTATAATAACCTGCCAGCCCCAAAAAAGCTTCTAATCTCAGTAATGGTCTTAGGCACTTCCCATCTCATAACTGCCTCCACCTTACTCGGGTCAACTGCCACTCCTCAACTGAGATGACATGACCCAGAAACTGAATTTCCTTTAGCTAAAATTCACTTACCGAATTTGGCAAACAACGATTATCTCTCAACAACTGCAAAGTAAACCTCAAATGAGTGGCATGCTACTCTTCAGAGGCTGAATAAATCAAAATATCATCTAAAGGACCACAATAAACTAGTCCAAATACAGATGAAAAATTCTTTTCATCAGATCCATGAAGGCTGCAGGAGCATTGGTTAGCCCAAACGGCATAACCACAAACTCATAGTGTCCTTATCGTGTTCTAAATGCCGTTTTATCTATATCTTCCTCTTTGATCCTCAATTGATGGTACCCTAACCTTAAGTCAATTTTAGAAACACTTTTGCTGACTGCAACTGATCAAACAGATCATCTATTCTCAGAAACGGGTACTTATTCTTAATGGTCACCTCATTCAACTTTCTGTAATCTATACACATCCGAAAACTTCCATCTTTCTTCCTTACAAATAGCACCGGTGCTCCCCACGGGGAGTGACTCGGCCTAATAAACCATTTCTCAACAATTCTTCCAATTGCTTTTTCAACTCTTTAAGTTCTACCGGCGCCATCCGATATGGTGCTTTAGAGGTCGACATGGTACCCGGTAACAACTCAATGGTTAAAGTCCACCTCTCTGTGTGGAGCTAAACCAGGCAACCATCTAGAAAAACATATGCAAACTCCCTAACCACGAGAACTGCCTCGACTGACTTACTAGCCTCTACCAAACTCACAAAAGCTAAATAAGCTACACACCCCGCATTTATCAACTTTCTAGCTCTAATTGCAGAATTATAAACTTGGAAGTACAAAAGGGCATACCTTGATATTCAAACACTGAACCATTGAGGTGACAGAACCTGATACTTTTCTTACTGCAATCTAGTATAGCTCTATAAGCCTCAGCCAATCCATACCCAAAATAATGTCATAATCGGTCATCTGTAAAGCATATAACCAACTCGGCATCTGGTTCCCTGGTACCACAACAGGAGCTTCATCTATGTAGCACGAGGTGAGCATAAACTCACCCAAAGGACCCTCCACTACTAATTCACATGATTTCTTTTCTAGAGGAGGAACCATACTATCCAAAAACTCTTCAGAAATAAAAAATGCGAAGCACCTGAATCAAATAAAACTCTGGCTGAAAAATCATAAATAGGTATAGTACCTTCTATCATATTTGATGCCTCGGCTTGGGCTCGGGTGATAGCCATAACCCGGCCCCTACCCCGCTGCTGCGGTGCTCCTCTGCCATGACCCGACGGTGGTTGCTGGGACTGCTGCTGTTGCTGAACACCTCTACCATACCCATACTCTCTTGAATAGGGGCAATTGCGGATCAAATGCCCCGGTTGATTACAATTGAAACATCTGTAACCCTGTGGAACAGTGGGCTGTCTGGCGGTGCTCTGCTGCGATTCTTCCACCTTTGGCTTATAACCACGGCCCTGCTGAAACTACTGACGACCTCCTCCTCCTCTTCCTTACCCTTGAACACTTGCTTCAGTTTCTGGCCCCACTTACCAAAACCTGAGGAAGAAGGTCCTGCTGGTGCTTTGCCCTTACTCACTCCCGCTGACTGCTGGGGTAGCCGAAAGCTACCCGAACTTGACTCGCTCACCTAACGAGTCCGAACTACCCTCTCAAGGGTGGCTGCTCTCTGGGCCGCCTCCTCAACTATCCTACACATGGTGGTATCACCGCATTCTGCAACTTTGGCATCAAACCTCGGATAAAATACTCAACCATCATAGTTTTATTCGATACTACATAAGGTGCATACCGACTAAGTGCCATGAATCGCATCTGGTACTCTAAAATTGAAGACTCACCTTGCTGAAGTGTTCTAAACTGCTCTCTTTTAGCCTGTTGCACTAGAAGAGGAAGAATGTATCGTTGAACACTTGAAGAAACTGAGGCCAAGTATAACTCCCTCTACCTACCTGCAAAGGTGGTCTGCATCTTCTGATGCCACCACTCTTGCGCAAAACCCCTCAACTGGTATGTAGCTAGCACAACTCTGTCCGCTGCTAGACACCTCATGGTCGTAAGACACTTCGATCTCGTGAATCCAGTGCTTCGCCGTGTCTAGATTCGGCCCTCCTGAATAGGTGGGCCGCTGCAACCTCAGAAACGTTTCAACTTGCATCACCGGCTCTTCCGTTGCCATCACTGGCGGTGGCGGCGGTACAGATCACGAGAGGTACCTCCACGCCTGGCGGTGGTGGAACTGGAGCTATAGGTACAGCCTCTTCGGTCACTGGTGGTACTGCTACTGGCGGTACCAGCGCTTGCTGATCCATCCTCATCCGTATATCGGTGAGGCTCTCCTAGATCCTCTCTATCATCCACTGAGTCGACTCCTCAGGGTCTTCCTCCACCACCCCAGTCCCTACTGTCAGCCATCTCAAATTCCTACACAAACAGAACACCACCACAAATAAGACAGCGAATCATTACGAAACCAGGGTCAGCTACCAGCAGTGTACCTATGTAGAAATATGACTATGTAACTTCCTGGTTCCCTTATATTTACACGGACCTTGCTCTGATACCAACTGTGACAGAATGCCTCGTTTAAGCCTGCTAAACCATTAACGTGCCTGACCCGAGTCCGCCTCCCGCGAACAGGCCGTAGCCTCGCAAGGGATACCACACACAAGTCTGTGGAAAACAAGGAAACACACATCTCATATATGTATATACAAGATTTACATAGCCAAATTTCAACAGGAATAAAAGAAAGTACAAGAGCCTGGGCATACCCTGAGGTACAACTGGTACAATTAAAGAAAGAAAAGCTACACTGCTAGAGGTGCTGGACCAACACCGCTGCGGCGCGGCTCCGAACTGGATGACGGTAACAAAACCTCCTCCTCACCCTCGTCTGTTGGTAGTAGGGGTGAGCCTCGCTAGTCACTGGCTCAGTAGGGACTCCCCCGACACCGAGCAAACCAAACATAGGTACGAAAGTAGTAAAGTACGCTAACAATTTATAGTGTCGACTACTGGTGTCCGTACCCCCAACTAACAGTGCGCTACAAGTGACTAAAAACAAACTCAAGAGTCATTGTCCCACTGTCGTCTTTTCCTCAGCCGGACGTACAACTCAAACAAAGGAGTGAGGGTGTCCAGGACAGACGACACAGACCTCGACGGTACAACACAAGTACCGGGACAAGCCCCGAGCTAACAGCCTGGCTCACAGAGAACCTGGGGCACCCAACTGGAGAGGTAACCACGGTAGGCGTCATACTACTCGCCACGCACACAAAAAACCACGGGCGCACCGCACAAACCACATGAAACTTCACATAAACCTCGTGTGCCGACTGTCCACAACACGTGAACACAACACGTCTCGGGTGAACGCCACGTTTACATGTAAATCACCAACTAGCTACACAATCTGCACGCTAGTCTCGAAAACACGTGCTCCCATAGCGCTACAAATGCCAATGCACCACTTGCTAATACCAAATACATCGAATAATAACAACCGGATAACCGAGTTACGCAAACCATGCACATTAAGACCTCTCGGTTGAGGTCGCGACAAGGCACTATGTTGCCTTCAGAAGGCGACGGCCCGATATGTCGCGTTCAGCATTTGAACGCGACCCCCAAACGTGTCGCGTTATAAACCTTAACGCGACACATCTACTTGTCGCGTTCTAGACACGACAAAGGGTTCTGTCGCCTTCATATGCAGAAACCCTAATCCGGGATCCCTCCACGGATTACCATTCCAATGCACATAAACCACCCTTAATTTCCAGATTACATGCTTTTGTGAGTTCCTAGACATGATATCTAATGTTAGAAATGCATAAAACGGATCAAACCATCATCCCATGCAATCCATGACCTCAAAACAGGAGAGTCACCCTACCTCTGCGAAGAACGGGCAGTACGGCGATCCCTCGGTGTTTCTCCCGCGCCACGCAAGCTCCCTGCGGCGAGAACACGCCACTCCGCAAGCTTCCACGTCGAAAACCCCAGAGAACCCGCACAGCAGCTCCCCCCTGGCCAAATAGAGCGTTAAGCTCTGTTCTGGCCAGCAGGGTTTAAGTCATGTTCGTGGTTGAGAACGCGACGTACCATTCCGCTGCGACCTTGTCGCGACAGGCCTGGGCGTCGCCTTCTCAAGGCTGACGTCTTCCAGTCGCTCGGCGCTTGACACGCAGCGCACATGCAGACGGTCGCCGATCCCTGGCGGCAACCAGAAAGCGATGGGCAGGTCTGTCGCATTCAAAATGCGACGACCCCCGTTGTCGCGATCACAGATAGAGAATCTTGGGGTGCTACAGGCCCAAACTGTCGGCCCAGTAAGCCCCAGAAACACGCGCACACGCTGAACACAAGCCACCTTGGCCACACACTAGCCTCTGCAAACACTAAACACAAGATCCACGGAGATCCAAAAAACGCGCGACGTTACACCATGTCTAGCAGCTCCATCAGAGTGAGACGTGAAATGTAACCACAACTGTCGTAGTCTGGACGGACTACAGTCCCATGCCTCGCCCCTCTAGGGGTACCGGAACCACACAGAGTGAAGCAATGAGAAAATGACTAGCTGATCTACGTCAGAAGAGCATCAAACCACCTCGGCGTCTCAGACTTAGCTAAGAGAGCTCTACAAATGACTCTACGCCATTGTCCCCACTATTTTCCCCTATGCTACCAGAGTTCGTGACTCAAGCTCGCCCGCCGCCCAGAGAACTCCTCCAAACAGGCATGTGGGGACCAGGGGTCTAGGTAACGGTAACAACCTATCTCACGGACAAGCCCTCAAGTGCCTAGCACTGGGCGAAAGACTTAAATAGTACCATGCTAGGAATAGTGCAGGTGCCAAGAAGACAGAGTCGCAGTGGAAGGAAACTCTGAACTGGCCGCCAAGTCCCTTTTTTGTCTAAGAAGGTGACGCACAGGCTATCGCCATTGGAACGCGATAGGTGCCCTATCGCCTTCTGACCCAATTCGCGACAGACAGGCTATCGCCACTTGAAGTCGACGACCTTGTCTGTCGCGACCTGAGTCAAAAGGCGACAACGTACCTGTTACGATCCAGTCGCGACAAGTGCCTTCTCGCGACCATAGACAGAGGCCCAGGTGACCACTTGAGGCCTCCCATAACACACGGTGTAAACCCAAAGAGAAGGCGGCAGTCACCCTGTCACGACTAGAATGCGACAGGGTGGTCGTCGCTTCCTCACACAAGAAGGCGACATGTCGGGCTGTTGCGATCTGGGTCGTGACACCAAGCGTGTCGCGACCACAGACTTACACACCCGATAGCTCACCTTCTGTGCCATACTCTACAATTCTGTAAAACACAGGGGAAGGGGAGCATGTAGAGTGGTATATACATGTAAACAAAGCTCAAACCACGATTCTAAACACCCATGCATATCAATGGGATGGAGCTACACTCAATAATCCTCACATGCAAACATGGAGACTCTCAACCCATACCCCAAGCCAAGCATAAATCAAACACAAAAAGGGCCATCCAAGCATTACACAGGACCACAAATACACATGCAACACCTAGCATGCTCTCTAAGGCTTGGAGAAGGGTTTGGAGCCTACCATGATAGAATTAGGGGGAGGTTAAGGCATCCCTACCTCAAAATGAAGGGCCAACCCGTTAGGGTCTTCTCCTGTGCATGGCCACCTCCTCCTCGCTCCAGGCTCCATGAAGACTCCGTCCACGAGCAAGGGTGGGTCATCCTCCTACAAGCCTATGGAGAGGAACATCATGAGGATGAACACCATAGTCAAAGAAGAGTGCTACCTACGAGAGGAACCCCAACCCAAACACAAGGCAACTCACACACACCTCACAAGTACCTAACTCTCCCCCAAACTCTCCACGGAGTAACTGGAAGCAGAGGGATCGGAGGAGAAAAGAACCAGCCAGAGGAAGGAGAAGAAGGGGTGTTCTATGGCCTGTGCCCACTTAAGCCTCGGAGTTAAGAAGGTGACATCTTGCCTGTCGCGTTCACTTATTGAACACAACGTCCAACATGTCTCTATCTCAAGTCCTGGTCAAACTTGACCAACGGAAACGCCACGTGTCAACCTCACAGACCTGACACCCGAAACGCGACGTCTGACCTGTCGCCTTCCTGTTGTCAAGGGTTGACACTTGTCCCAACTGTCCCGACAGCAAGATGACAAAAATGCATGATGTGGTCAAAAGGGTGAAAGGGACAACATGCGTGTCGCGTTCCTAACCAAAACGCGACAGTCACCTTGTCGCCTTCAAAAGGCGACGGCCCAATGCGTCGCGACCTTCAACAAAAGGTGGTTGACCACAAGAGGCCCACAAGAGAGGAGGATGTTACAAATAGTGCAGATGGCATTTGATACATATTTGTCAAATTTGTATTATCAAAACAAATCACATCCACAAAATATGTGCATGATACCCTTGACCTCCCATTAATTCAAAACATGTTCCTTAACATACTATTATCATTCATAGTTAAATTGTAAAAGAATGACTGATCATTCGCTTGCACTGTTTTAAAATAGTTTATTATTGTTTTTGCATCACCCATTTGTCTTTCTTTATCAAGAAAGTTCTTGCTGTCTTTCTTTGTTTCGAATGCCCCTTCCTTTCTGTCATGGCCGACGGCTGACACAATGTTGGATATGGAAATGCCAACACTACGCATGATGAGAAGCTTTCTACGGGGGAGCAAATTTTCAATGGGATCTAAAATAGATGGTAGATATAGGATGAAGACTATGATTATGCTCCAAAATGGCATCAAACATTTTGCAATGGTTTGAGTGCAAACTGTTGCCCAACTAGCAAGCCCAGAGGGGGGGGGGTGAATGGGATTCTAAAAATTTGATTAAATAAAAACCTGTCAACAAAAATGCTTAACAGAAAAAAACAGTGAGATCGATAGTTAGTGTTAGTGATAATGAAGACAAACGAGTAAACAAACAATCATACAACACAGGAGATTTTATCCTGGTTCTGACCTCCTATCCCAAGGAGTCCTACGTCCAGTCCCCAAGCAACAATTGGAATTTCACTAACCAAGGGTATTGTCCCCCTTAAGGACCCTTACACATCTAGCTGCAGCTGGCCTTCTCTTCTAACCCTGAAGAGGTACAACTTACCACCTGATACAACAAGTCTTCCTTCCTCAACGAAGGGAATAACAACCACCTGTTTCCAACAGGTCTTCTCATCACAGCTCGATAAGGAACACACACAGAAAAATGTGTTGAAGGCGAAAGGCCCTAGACCAGGCTTATAACAAAATGCTTGATCTGAGGCAAATTCTGAGAGAGAAAGATTTGTACTAGAAAATTCTCTCAGAAAAATAAGCTCTCGAAAATGTCTAAAGAATGAAAGAGCTAAGAGCTAAGAGCTAAGGAATGAATGGAGTGAAGCAAAAGGCTCTCTTCATGTTTAAGATTTTTTTGAAGGCTCTATCACGCAAAGATTCAAGTTGTCAAGTTGCAAGAGTTCATACTTCGTAGAGTCTTCAGTCTTCTATATATATCTTCTCTTGAAAAATATATCCGTTGAAGTGGCTGTTGTCTCTATATTAGATGCACGTTAAACTGCATGGCCCATCGTGTAGAACAGGTAAGCTTCAAGTCAACCCAGCTTTACGAGCCATGCATGCAAAAAGAAGATTCATCTAGATATCCTTTGCTTCTAGTTGTCCAACGTTGTAAGATGTGGTACTTACAAAGACCTGCACACAATAAATGTCAAACCATAGACAGCTAGACTGTCTCTTTGCTTGTCAGTCAACATTAGGACCCATGCAGTAAGAATGTACACAAAATAAAATGTTGTTCTGTCACCTGGTAAAGTATTTGCTATTGTATCATAGGTTTAGAAAGCATTCAGATATGCGACATGCAGATGATGTGTGCAGTCACAATAAATGCAGGATACAAAGATATTCATGGGAAGATTTCAAACTCTTAATATTGAAAATATATTTGAATAACATGAGAATAATAGATGCTTTCATGAAATCGATGTGATAGATGTGATTCATGAAATCTATGATAGAGAAATCATTATGTCAATGAAATCGTTGTTCTACGTAGGAAATCGTTGTGTGAAAAAATCATTGTTCAAGCAAATCATTGTTTAAGTAGAAGCAAATCGTTGTACAAATGTAAGTAAATCGTTGTAGTGATCAAATCATTCTTTAAGTGAAAGCAAATCGTTATAGTTATCAAATCGTTGTTTCACTTATCGAATCCTTACAGTGATCAATTGGTGTTTACTTTATCGAATCGTTACATCGACCAAATCATTGTGTAACTTATCGAATCGTTACAGCGACCAAATCGTTGTGTAAGTTATCGAATCGTTATGAGACAAAAATTGTTGTTTCACTTAACAAATCATTGTGAGACCGAAATCGTTGATTCACTTAACAAATTATTGTGAGACCGAAATCGTTGTTTTACTTAACGAATCGTTGTGAGACCGAAATTGTTGTTTCACTTAACGAATCGTTGTGAGAACGAAATCATTGTTTCACTTAACGAATCGTTGTGAGACCGAAATCGTTGTTTCACTTAACAAATCATTGTGAGACCGAAATCGTTGTTTCACTTAACGAATCGTTGTGAGACCGAAACCGTTGTTTCACTTAACAAATCATTGTGAGATCAAAATCGTTGTTTCACTTAAGAAATCGATGTTCTATTAAGAAAATCGATGTGTACTTAGAGGAAATGCTAGCTCTGAACTTTAAATGATACAGTGTAAGAATTACTTATAGATTTTGCTCGATTTATTTCCTGTGGATGAACTTCATAAAAGATTGTTAGAAATGTTTGTCAAGGTTTTTTTAATAACCAAAGATGCATATAATAAATAAAATTATATGGGGATGGACTGATCATCAATCTCCCTCTTTTTGGTGATGACAAAACATAACATAAAGATAGAAAGTTCTGAAATAAAGTTAAGTAAATTTGTTCTAAATTTAAAGAATGTATTTCAGAATATTATATTTTCTCCCCCTTTTTGTTATTAAGCAAAAAGATATGAAAAGAAACAAAGAAAGAAGAGAAGAAAGACAACTGGTGGCCAAACAACAATCTATTATATCACTGCGGGGTATAGGAAGATAGAAGGCAGGAGACAAGAGAGAGGCATGGCGAGTGATAATCGGCCAAGGCTTGAGTTCTTGCTCTTCAAAATAGTTTTTGAAAGCACCCCAAGAAATAGTATATGTCGGTCCCATAATTGGTGCCATGCGCTGGATGTGAAGAGCTCGCTAAGTATCTAGTAATTTGGCATATTCCTCCTTACCAAGAGACATCAGGTAAGTCCAAGAGGCGCCAAGACTAGCATGGTGGAGGAACTGGTCAATTGAAATGGGGTAGAAAACTTGCTGCTATTGCAGTTCCTTTTCCTTGGACACATTTACCTTGTATCTCTCAACCCATATGGTAAAGTGGTCTTGAACAAGGCGAATGGAGTTCAGATCGAGGAAGTCTTCAAGAGACAAAGGGGGTTTGTTTGCTCTAGCCTGAGCGGTGTTGAAATCAATAAGCTGCTGAGTAGAAAGTGGGTAATGCCTTTCCCATTCAGCTGGAGAGAGCCGCTCACACTCGGACAATAGAGGGGCAAGAACATTTAAGTTGATGTGGCCCTGATGATATTCCTGGAAGAGAAATCGGTGGAATGCGAGCAAATTTCATTTCTGAACTAAGATGCGGCCCATGACTCTGGTAAATCTTTCAAAAATGATGGGACGTACTTTAGAATCCATGACCAAAGAGTGAAGTGGAGGCAGGAATACCACATCTGGCATCTTCAATGTGGCAAAATCCACTTGAATTGAGGTGGAGGTTGCAGTATCAGAACCGAGAAGAGAAATAGCTCGCCAAAATTGGCCAAGCTGAACCTCTGGCAGATTATGGAGATATCTGTAATCATTGAACAACTGGAAATATCTGATAAGCTTGGTCACCTTCTGGATAAACGGACCCCAGGTATCCTTGTGATGAATCACAAACCACTCAGAGAGAGTCAAGGGATGATCTCTGGGTGGGAATCTGGCTCATCTTGCAAGCATGAATTTATTTTAAAGAGACTTGTGGCTTCGAGCCCACTGATCTTCAGATTTAGCCTTAGTCATAGAAAATATTTTTGACTGATCAGATTTTGAAAGAGAAGAGAGAGGGAGAACAACATGGAGGTGGTCGGTTAGGTTAAGGTGGGGAAGGCCAAAAATGGTGGGAAAAGTACATTTTTGGAGGAATTCACAGTATATGGGTCTTCTTCGGTTTTCAACAATGAGAGAAAACTAAAGAGGAGGAAAATGAGGCTCAGATGAGAGAGCAAGGTTGGAAGATAGTTTTCTCTTTTTAGGAACATGGCTAGAAGAGCTTGTTCTATGAATGTGAGTGTCAACTAACAGGATTGAGCGAAGTATTGCTACTTCAAACTCATCCTTAATGTCTTGTATTATATGACCTTCAAGTTGGGCACCCTCAAGAATGATGGTAAAAAAGGAGGGAGGAGTAGGAGGATAAAGAAAAGAATTAGATGTAAAATGAGGTGGAACAGATGGTCCAGCTGATGAAGGACCAGAAGAGGAGGCCCCAGCTGAGGAGGAGGCTGGAGGTGCCTCAAAAGGAGGAGGAGAGGAATAGATGTGGAGGAAGCAGGAGAAGAGGAGGAGGTGGCAGGAAAGGGAGTGGGTGATGAAATATGTTTTGGAAGTGGTTGTTTGAAGGTGGCAGGGGCTGGAGGTGTAGTGGATAAGGAAGGTGGAGAAGAAGGAGCTGGTGTCTTGAGAGGTGAAGAGATAGGAGGCTCTGGGGGCACAACTAGAGCTTCTACCGGATCTTCAACTCTTACAAGCTCTGCTTCAAATTTCTTTGGCCCTGATGGGCCAGACTCATCCACAGTTGGCCTTGGAGGCCTGACTGCTCAACGGATGACCCTGGTGGCCCTGATGCTGCTGGTGCAGGCTGAGACTGACTTGATTCCTCAACAAAATTTGGCCCTGTTGGCATGGCTGCCTCTTCAAAACTTGGCCCTGTTGGCCAGATTTCTTCTACATTTCTTGGCCCGACTGGCCCTGAATTGCACTCTGGTACTGCAGGAGTGGGAGCAGGAGGGACAGGAATGGGCAATTGCGACCTCATAAATATTGACAGATCTTCTACTAACTGCTTTAAGCTTCCCAGCTCACCCTTCAAACCTTGGAGCTCAGCTTCATTGCTCCAACCTGCTTGGCTCTTGTGCGTTGACTTACAAAGATATATGATACTTTGTTTTGTAGTGAGCACAGGATCTCCCCATGAGCATCTAATCTGTCTATCACTGGCTTCATATTGACCCTCAACTTCTTCTTCTTGGAACTATGGTATGCCCTTCTAGTAAGCAAAGGAATCTGAGTGGCTACACCCTTGCCTTTATCATTGGCGCCAACAACTGGCTCCACATTATCAGGATCTTCATCCGAGGTGCTTTCTACAGCACCTTCTTGAACTGATCAGCAGGGGCACTAGCTGTGTGCTCCCTCTGAACATCCGTGTCTTTGTCAATCACATGCTCCCCTGAGCAGGAGCATCCTCCATCTGAACTTCTTCAATGTGGCCTAGTGCACGACCTCAGGAGCAACTTCTTCCTGATGAACATTCATATCACCATCTGGAACAATGTCTTCTTGCTCCCTCTGAATACTGGCGACAGTTTCCAATACTTCATGAATTATTGATGCAACAACTGTCGAGAGGGTCTTAACTTCAGATAATTGCCCAACGGGCTCAATGTGCTAAAGAGGTATTTCTTCAATTCTACTAGCACTTGCCACTGGGCCTTCAACTCTGGCTTCCGCTGCCTCTTCGTTGCTGGGACTGCTGGATTTTCTGGAGCTTCTGTAATGGGGGCTTCAATCCTTACAGCTACCTCTACCTCTGCCTCCCGAACTGGAGGAATTTCCTAAGCTTCTCCAATAATAGCTTTTCCTTCGGTAACTAAGGTCTTTGTCCAAACTCCAGCTACTAATGAAAAATCACTTTTCTTCAAATTTCTGGACTTGATAGCCTGGCCCATCTTCTCCAAAACTTCACCATTAAATCTATCTTGTAATGCTGGAAAATCTTCATCAATAGGTGAGCATATGGTAGATAAACGTTCAGTTGTTCTTCTTGTCCGATATCATTGCAGTTGTAAACTTCATCCTCTCAATAATCACTTCAGCCATGTTGATGTCTTGATTCTGAATTGCCCAGAATATCATATCTAAATCTGCCTTAGGGCAAGTAGAGAAAGTGGCGCTTCTTGGTACTAGGATCTGGCACATTATGAAATGCAAAATCCTATTGAATGCATTCAGTTGATTGATGTCTATCTTCCCATCCTTCAACGTATATTTAGTTCTGATGATGCCTAGTCCGTTAACATGAACGTCAACACTATCTACCCCACTGCGACCAACAGTAGACACTCCAAACATACTCTCCAATAGATCATATGTAATGTGAATGGGAGTACCTTTGACTGTGGAGGTAAGGGACCTGTCTTCTTTGGATTTCAGACAGATATAGAAAGCCTTCACTAGGTCTGGATAGATTGCTTCTGAAACAGTCACCATTCTTGTCCATTCATCCTCCACATCATTGCTACGACACTGTGCATCCCGTTCTTCTCCAAATCCACAACATCTACTGCCTTGTTGCCACAGACCTTGGTCTTCACCGCTGCAAACCTCTCCTACTACTCTACTGTGAGGAAGGTGATGTTGTAGCCACCAACCGTGCCGGAAATCCCAGAAGCCGCCATAGAATTGAACAAAGAGAGGTTCTGGAGGATCGTGGGAAGGAATGGATCAGAAGCCCTCAAGAGATTTTGGCACGAATAGAGGGATTCTTTCGAAATCACACAGAGAGGATGCCGGAATCGATAGGGTTTATCGTTCTAGGTGAGTCGAAAGAGATGAGAGAGAAAGATGGAATCGGTATGACATAGATTGCGGGATTAATATTAGAACTTAAAGTTACTTTTGAAAAGACACAGCAATAAATGTAGAAAACGACATAAAGAGACGATTTCGCAAGAGATAAAGTTTTTTAAAATAACGAACCATCAAAGCGAATTATGACGCAAGCAATTAAAGAATTTCCTTAATTCCTGGGGAGAGAATGAGAAATATTCTGAAATTATTATTGTTTCAGTTACATGCAGATAAATTTATTACAAATTACACATGCCTAATTCCCCTCTAAGAGATGTAAATCTCTCTTCAGGTAAGGCTTTTGTAAATATATCTGCTAATTGAATTAAAGTATCTATACAAAAATATTTATATTGCCATTAACTACATGATCTCTAATAAAATGATATCTAACCTCTATATGCATGTGCTGTTGCGTAGTAATGGAATGGTCTTCATATGCAGTCCATAATCCTCAAGTTGTTGTTTTATCCATAGTAGTTGAGTGCAACAGCTTCCAGCCACTATGTACTCAGCTTCAGCTGTTGATAGTGTTACTGAATTCTGCTTCTTTGAGGACCATGAAATCAAGCATCCTGCAAGAAATTAACAACTTCCACTGGTGCTTTTTCTATCTACCTTGCATCCAGCATAGTCAGTATCATAATATCCTACTAAGCTAGTTTCACAAGATTTTGGATACCATAGGCCTAGATCATGAGTTCTAGCTAGATATCTAAAGATCCTTTTAACAGATATTAAATGAGATTCCTTAGGATCAGTCTAATACCTTGCACATATGCATACACTAAATAAAATATCAAGTCTACTAGCTATTAATAAAGCAATGATCTTATCATACCTCTGTAAAGTTTTTGATCTACTTTCTTACCATCTTTATCACTGTCTAACCTCGTAGATGTGCTCATTGGTGTGGACAGTGGCTTTGCATTGTCAAATCCAATTTCTTTAATAATTCCTTGGTGTACTTTGCTTGAAAAATGTGTGTGCCTTCTTTGCCTTGCTTGATTTGAAGTCCAAGGAAATAGTTGAGCTCCCCAATCATGCTCATTTCGAACTCTTCTTGCATGAGCTTTTCAAAGTACTTGCACAAGGATTCATCAGTAAATCCGAATATTATATCATCTACATAAATTTGCACAAGTAATATGCTTTTGCCTTTTGATTTTATAAACAATGTGTTATCTACCTATCTTCCGATAAAACCATATTTTAATAGAAATACACTAAGCCTTTCATACCATGCTCTAGGTGATTACTTTAAACTATACAATACTTTATGTAATTTAAAAACATGATTTGGGAAATCTACATCATCAAAATCAAGAGGTTGTTCTACATAGACTTCTTTATATATCCATTTAAAAATGCAGATTTTACATCTATTTGAAAAGGTTTTAAATCTAATGCCGATGCATAAGCAAGTAAAATCTGAATTGCCTCTAGTCTAGCCACCGGTGCATAGGTTTCATCGAAATCTATGCCTTCCTCTTGGGATAGCCATGAGCAACGAGCCTATCCTTGTTTCTAGTGATAACTCCAACTCATCCAATTTGTTTCTGAACACCCATTTGGTGCCAATCACAGGATGATCTGATGGTCTCGGAACAAAGGACCAAACTTGGTTTCTCTTGAACTAATTAAGTTCATCTAGCATGACTAAAATCCAAGATTCATCAGGCAGTGCTTCATTGACTGTTTTAGGCTCAATTTGAGATATAAATGCTAAATAATCACAAGGGATAACATTATCTCTAGTTCTTACCCCAACGAATGGATCTCCAATGATATTTTCCAATAGATGATCCTTCCTGTATCCCCATTCCTTTGGAAGATCATCATGTACAATTTCCTTTTGTTGTAGTTCTTCCAAGGGTGGATCTTCATTATTCTTGATAGATGTATCCTTCAGTTTCTTGGATAAATTTTCTGCATCATCATCATCATCACTATCTACGTCCTTTCTCAAGGAAGGGTTAGATTCATCAAAAATAACATGGACAGTTTGCTCAATTAATAAACTTTGTTTATTAAAGACCATATAACCTTTAGGTTTAGAAGTATACCCCATGAATATTCTTTCATCAGATTTGGAATCTAACTTACCAATATCTCTCTTACCATTGTTATCGATGAAGAATGGGCAATCAAAGGTTTTGAAGTGACTGATCTTGGGCTTCTTTTGCTTGTATAGTTCATATGCTGTCTTCTTCAGAATTGGCCTGATCATCACTCTATTTATAATGTAACACGCTGTGTTGATGGCTTCGTCCCAAAAATATCTTGAAAGATTGTATTCTGATAACATAGTTCTGGTCATATTCAACAAGGTTCTATTCTTCCTCTCAGCTACTCCATTTTGCTGTGGTGTCCTTGGCACTGAGAAATTGTGCTTAATTCCTTGATCATCATAGAATTCTGCAAATTTATCATTTTGAAATTCTCCTCCATGATCTGATCGAATACTAATTATGCTGAACTTTTTATCCTTCTAAACTTTCTTACTGAACTTAAAAAGCTGTCAAAAGTGTCATCTGTATGCTCAAAAAATGATACTCATGTAAATCTTGAATAATCATCAACTATTACGAATCCAAAATTCTTCCTCCAAGGCTGGTGGTTCTCATCGGCCCAAATAAATCCATATGCAACAGTTCTAAAGGTTTGGAGGTGGTTACAACTATTTTTGACTTGAAAGATGACCTTGTGTGCTTTCCTTTTGCACAGGGTTCATAGACACCTTCAGTCTTGAGCTAATCTTGGGCAGACTTTGCACTAAATCATTTTTGATCAGCTTCCTTATTCCTTCTAGGCTGTAGTGACCCAATCTTCTGTGCCATAGCTCGGCATTTTGATCTTTGTTTGATGTTAGACATACATCTTGATCCTTCAACTCTTCTAGATGAAGCACATATAGATTCTTTCTCTACAGGCTTCAAACACTATTACACCATCTTTCATAATTACGCACTTTGACCTTGAAACTTTATTTGATGACCTTTGTCACATAGCTGGCTTATACTTATTACGTTGTGTTTGAGTTCTTGAATGCATAGCACATCTTCAATGAGAGTTCTGCCATGACTACCAACTGGTCCACAACCGATCACTATTCCTTTTCCATTATCGCCATAAGTCACTGTACCTTCTTCATCTTTAATGTAAGAAAACAATCTTTTGTTTCCTGTCATGTGCCTTGAGCACCCGCTATCCAGGTACTATTTTGATGCTCTAAGGTTTCCCTACAATTAAAACACTAGGATTTAGGTACCCAAGTTCTTTTGGGTCCTTGCTGGTTAGTTTCCTCAATTTTCCTTTTAGGTATCCATTTTAAATGTTTAGTTGTACAGATTGTTTTAGTATGTCCTAATTTATTACAGTGACTACAACATAGTATTTTATTTATTGCTTCTGTTGGGATATATTTAAAGTTAGATTTATATTCAGTATCTTGTTCTTCTACAAATTTTGGTGTTGGATAGATTTTAGGATGTACAATTGTTTCTTCGTTATCTGGTGGAGTATATCCTAACCATGCTTTTTCTTGCCTGATCTTCTAGCTATTTTAATATTAAAGTTGATTTACCATTTGTAAATTTTCAATTGTATTAGTTAAATATTCATTTTCCTTAGTTAGTGTGTCAACTTCCTTTTAAGTTTATTTAAAGTTTCCTAATTTTCCAGATTTGTTATTTGTTCATTTTTAACTTTTAGATCTTCACATAACAATTCATTTCTCCTTTTTATTCAGAGATTTGTTTTTCTAATTGCTTTGTTTCAGATTTTAGATCTGACTTTGTGATTTCTAAACATGCATGACTTTTCTTGGTGGTTTTTAATAATTTACACACATCTTTGTATTTGTTGTATAGTTCGTTGAATGTATCTTCTAACTATCAGAATCAGATTCATTGCATGAAGTAAATGAAGAGTCAGAAGTTACCTTTTCATCAGGCCAGGTTGGCCTTTTCTTCTTCTTCTTCGCTAGAGCTTGACTCACTGTCTGAGTCGCTTTCATTGTTCCATACAGCGGCCATGGCTTTCTTCTTATATCTTTCGAACTTCTTTAAGTTGTCTTTCTTTCTGAACTCCGTCTTCTTCAGTTTTGGACATTTAGCCTTAATGTGTCCAGATTTCTTACATTCATAGCATATGGGTCAGATTCTTTGCATCCTTGACTTCGGGTTTCTTGACGTCTTTGCCTTTCTTGAAATACCTTCTACTTGACTGATATTTTTTCTTGGCAAGAATTCTTTGCAGTCTTCTAGAGAGAAAAGCCTTTTCATCATCGCTGCTCCTATTGCTCTTATCACTATCTGATTCATCACAAGAATTGTCTTCTACGGCTTTGAGAGCATTGCTGTGCTTCTTTTACTGGAGGATTCTCCCAGTCTTTCCATATTTATCTCATGGGCCATTAGTGATCCAATGAGCTTCTCAAGTGACATCCTTCTTAGATCATGGCTTCTTCTATGGCTGTCACTTTCGGAGTCCAAGAAGCTGGTAGAGATCTCAATATCTTTCTTACCATATCTCTCATATCATAGGTCTTTCCAAGACCAGCCAAACCATTGATGATATCTGTGAATCTGCTGTACATTTATGTGATGGATTCTCTTGATTGCATTTTGAATTTCTCGTACTGTGCTACCAAGATATCTATTCTGTTTCTCTGACATTGTCTGTTCCCTCATATGTGATTCTAAGTTTCTCCCACATTTCCATAGCGGATTTGCAAGCTGAAATTCTGTTGAAGTCTTTTTACTAAGAGCACAACGCAATATACTCTTTGCTTTGCTATTTAGAGATATTATCTTTTTATCTTCATCTATCCAGTTTTCTCTGCTATTGAGAACTACTAGAT
The DNA here is from genome assembly GCA_014218235.1 of Colocasia esculenta. Lineage (NCBI taxonomy): Eukaryota > Viridiplantae > Streptophyta > Magnoliopsida > Alismatales > Araceae > Colocasia > Colocasia esculenta. The sequence continues at coordinate 30,077,618 of CM024757.1, read as the reverse complement.
CTCCTTCTTCTATGATGGACCAGAGTTGAAAATCGAGACCTTGAAGGAAGAACTCCATCTTGGTCTTCCAATAGATGTAATCTTCACCATCAAATAGGGGAGGTCGGTTGACGGACTGACCTTCTGCATACCTTGAGCTGCCATTTTTTTTTGCTCTTCAGATCATGACATCTTCTTTCCTGAAGAGACTTGGCTCTGATACCACTTGTTGCCCAGCTAGCAAGCCCAGAGGGAGGGTGAATGTGATTGTAAAAATTTGACTAAATAAAAATCTGTCAACAAAAATGCTTAACATAAAAAATACTGAGATCAATAGTTAGTGTTAGTGATAATGAAGACAAGCGAATAAACAAACAATCACACAACACAGGAGATTTTTATCTTGGTTCGGACCTCCTATCCCAAGGAGTCCTACATCTAGTCCCTAAGCAACAACTTGGGATTTCACTAACCAAGGGTACTGTCACCCTTAAGGACCATTACACATCCAGCCGCAGATGGCCTCTCTTCTAACTTGAAGAGGTACAACTTACCATCTGATACAAAAGTCTTCCTTCCTCAACGAAGGGAATAACAACCATCTATTTTCAACAGGTCTTCTCTTCATAGCCCGAAGAGGAACACACACAAAAAAAAAAGTGTTTGAAGGCGAAAGGCCCCTAGACCAAGCTTATAACGAAATGCTTGATCCGAGGCAAAGTCTGAGAGAGAAAGATTTGTACTAGAAAATTCTCTCAGAACAGAAAGCTCTTGAAAATGTCTAAACAATGAAAGGGCTAAGAGCTAAGAGCTAAGGAATGAATGGAGTTAAGCAAAAGGCTCTTCTTCGTTGTTGAAGATTTTCTTGAAGGTTCTATCACGCAACAAGTTGTCAAGTTGCAAGTGTTCTTACTTCATAGAGTCTTCAGTCTTCAATATATATCTTCTCTTTAAAAATATATGTGTTGAAGTGGTCATTGTCTCTATGTTAGATGCACGTTAGACTGCATGGCCCATCATGTGGAACAGGTAAGCTTCTAGTCAAACCAGCTTTACGAGCCATGCACACAAAGAGAAGATTCATCCAGATATCCTTTGCTTCTAGTTGTCCAACGTTGTAAGATGTGGTACTGACAAAGACCTGCACACAATAAATGTCAAACCATAGACAGCTAGACTATCTCTTTGCTTGTCAGTCAACGTTAGGACCCATGTAGTAAGAATGTACAGAAAAATAGAAATGCTATTCTGTCACCTGGTAAAGTAGTTTCTATTGTATCATAGATATAGAAAGCATTCAGATATGCGACATGCAGTTGATGTGTATAGTCACAATAAATGCAGGATACAAAGATATTTGCGGAAAGATTTCAAACTCCTTAATATTTGAAAATATATTTGAATAAAATGAGAATAATATATGATTTCATGAAATCGATGTTATAGATGTGATTCATGAAATCTATGATAGAGAAATCATTGTGTTAATGAAATCGTTGTTCTACTTAGGAAATCGTTATATGAACAAATCATTGTTCAAGTAAATCATTGTTTAAGTAGAAGCAAATCGTTGTACAGATATAAGTAAATCGTTGTAGTGATCAAATTGTTCTTTAAGTGAAAGCAAATCGTTATAGTTATCAAATCATTATTTCACTTATCGAATCCTTACAGTGATCAATTCGTTGTTTACTTTATCGAATCGTTACATCGACCAAATCGTTGTGTAACTTATCGAATCGTTACAGCAACTAAATCGTTGTGTAACTTATCGAATCGTTATGAGACGGAAATCGTTGTTTCACTAACATATCGTTGTGAGACCGAAATCGTTGTTTCACTTAATGAATTGTTGTGAGACCAAAATCGTTGTTTCACTTAACGAATCTTTGTGAGACAGAAATCATTGTTTCACTTAAGAAACTGATATTCTATTAAGAAAATCGATGTGTACTTAGATGAAATGCATGCTCTGAACTTTAAATGATACAATGTAAGAATTACTTACAAATTTTGCTCGATTTATTTCCTGTGGATGAACTTCATAAAAGATTGTTAGAAAATGTTTGTCAAGGTTTTGTTAATCACCAAAAGAGGCATATAATAAATAAAATTATATGGGAATGGACTGATCATCACAAAATTTCAATGAAGCCTTACATCCAATTTTAGATGAATCTTTGCTGCTTATTGTATTTTTTTCCTTCTACATTCACCACTACGATGACAATTGAATCTCTTGTAGATGCACAAGTAATTATTTTTTCTATTGTTATAATTATGATGCTAAATCCTATCCATTTTGCATAACTGTTGTAAAATTCTCTGTCTAAAATGCTGCTAAAAATCATGTTATCGAAAGATTATAATCCGTCCATTCTCCTTTCTCATTGTTCAATTCATCTTCTACTTCAGGAATTGTAAAACCACAAATGTCAAAACTTCAGTGACAAATAGAAAATTTTCGGTGATAAATGGCAAAAGTCAATGACAAATAGAAAAACCTCAGTGACAAATTGTAACGATTTAATGACAAATAGGGAAACTACAGTGACAAATGGCTAAACTACAATTATGAATGGTTAAACTTCAGTGACAAATGAGAAGACTTTAATAAATGGCTAAAGTTCAATGACAAATGGCTAGGTTTAGTGATAAATGGATAAGCTTCATTGATCAATGGCAAAACTTCAGTGAAAATATAAAAACATCAGTTACAAATGGCTAAGGTTCAGTGATCAATAGTAAAACTTTAGTGACAAATAGTTAAACTTGATCAATGACAAATAAGTTAGCAATAGTGACAAATAGATTAACAGCAGTGACAAATAAGTTAACAGCAGCAACAAATTAAGTTAACAGTAGTGACAAATAGATTAGAAACAACAACAAATAGACTACATTAGTGACAAATAGATTACACACGATCACCGATAGGTTACAAATTACTACATGACCACTTAGAGCTTCGCTATGCTTCTCTCATTTATTCTAGAGGTAAAACTACGGCAATAGTGTGGTCCACTGCATTACATGAAATAGCTAAATTAACTTCAGTGATCAATAGCAAAATTTTATACACAAATAACTAAATTTGATCACTGGAATAATTAACAGTGATGACAAATAGATTACAACAATAGACTACATTAATGACAAGTAGGGACACCGTTCCTCTACCCCGTTTAAGGCATCACCATGCCATAGTTTTAGTCTGTCATCAGATTTGGCAAGCCTTGTGGATAGCACAACAAACTTGCCCGATCTAATGCCAATCCTAAAACTATAATGATGGAGGGCCACGTAATTCATTCTAAATGATTACGCTACGGCTTAAAGTTTGAACGAGGAGAGATTTTATCATATTTTATCTTGGTCTCAATATCTGCGTGCTATTGATATATAGAATTTGGAATATCATATATATTTAATTATATATATATCATAGCACATTCCACACATATCACATATATGAAGAAAAACGATGGATGATCATGGACTTTAACCTAGAGTGGCATTACCAGAGCCAGTTGGTAATCCACATTTATGGCAAACATATGGCAGCCCCGCATCATATGCACTTGCTTGATGTGACTCTATTTCCAGGAAGGCCTTGCATGGTACTCTCCTCCATCTCCGCCAATCCGCTTCTTAATATTACAAGTATCATTTAACTTGGACTCGCAGGCCCATAAATATACATTAGATAATAATAAGAAACCTTGAACAAGTCAAGGGGAGTACACAATAGGAGGGAGATAGAATGTACAACCCGGATTTAATAGAGGGAGAGAGGGAGGCACGCAGTCCTCATAAATCACATCACATGTCATAAACCATAAACATCATCACATGAAATCTAGGTCCATGATCATCCATCCACACATCAACACATCACATGCATCAATAAGCAATTATCAAATAATTACTTCTGAAATAACTTTTATTTCAAAAATATATTAATTACATTTTAAAAAACATTTAACTAAACAATTTAGCTAACATGGATAACATCTAATCAACATTAGATAAACGTCATTCATTGTTGCTGCATGAATCCGCCAAGATTTACTGTAATTAATTTCACAAGAATCACATTCTTAAATTAATTAACATGCATTAATTAGATGAGAGGAAATAACTAAAACAATTTTAGAATTTCCTTAAACTAATTAAACTGGGGTTAACTGTCTGAAAATTAATTTACAGAGAGCTAAAACAATTTTAAAACTCTTAAAACTAATTTTTAGAATTTTTTGGAATTTTAAAGAATTTTTTATGGCTTTTAAACCATTTAAAAACCATTTAAAAAAAACTTAAAAATTGTGTTTTGGGTCGGTCAGATCCGGCGCGGGCCGGATACGGTTCGGATCGACGAGAAGGGGGGGGGGTCTGCCCGCGACTTACCCGCGGGCGGACCCGCGCGCGGCCCGCGAAGGACCGCGTGGGTCACCCCCTCTGCCCGAATGGGGGGGGCGCGCTAGGCGAAACCCTAGCCGCCGCCACCCCCGGCGCAGGGCCGGAGCGGGGCGACCCCGCCGGCCGTCGCGCCTCCACCGGCGGCTGCCAACAGGGCCGGCGACGCCGGCGATCACCCGCCGTGGCCCTAGAACCCCCAGAAACCTCCTTCCCGAGCCCTTGCGAAAAACCCCCTTTTGGAGGCCATTCCCAATCCTTTTCGTGGACGCCGGATTTCGGTCGTCCAACGCCCGGGATGGGCATCATCCTTTGCCTCTGACATCCTGGGTTCATCTGGAGTATCTATAGAACTCATCCAGGCATGAAATCGCCCCATTCTTGGACTATCCAAGAAGGTGAAATCAGAACGACGGAGGGGTCTTGCAGACGTCCGTTCAACCTCTACATAGGGCCAAACGACGTCCCAAAGGGTTCCCTACGAAGCCCTTGATACTGAGAACGATTCTCAAGCATCAAGAACCTGTTGTTCATCCATGAACGACCCGGAACGCAGCAAACTTGGCGATTCATGCAGAATGTGAATTGACGAAAAACGCATGAAATAACGTTCATACTACGCCGATTCCGACCAAACTAGCAACCTGGCTTTGATACCACTGTAAGGAATCGATCAGAGCGCAGAGGAAACGCGATTCACTCCATTTTTGATATCGTTGTCGGCGGTCGGAATCGAACGAATAACGGAAACCCGCGAACAGGAAGATCAGTTCTTTACCTTTTCGGGGTTGTAAAACTCCCTAATCCGGGGAGAAGGTAACACTGGAGGCGCTGGTGCTTCAAGCCGTTCAGGTGTCCGCCCTCTAGACGTATCCACGCGAGCTCGAGACGCAGACGGGATCTCCTCGGTCTCCACGCGTCTCCCGGATCTCAGCTCCACCATGTGCCGGTGAGAAGTGAGAGAGAGAGGGGGTGGCGCCCCAAGGAGAGAGAGAGAGGAGGGGGCTGCCAAGAGAGAAGACCTGTAGCCTGGACCAGGGTTTGACTCTCCACATATATTTATAGACACTGCATTTTTTCACAAAAACTTAGTTATTGTTTATAACGGCCGTCCTGCCCAGTCTGCTCGAAACTCTATTGCGTGTGACCCTCTAGGCCCAAGTGCTAGTCTAATTTTCAGCCCATTAAGTCCAATAACTCTTTATTGACCTACTGCAATTAATTAATATCTCATTAATTAATTACACAATCAATTATCGTCTCACGATAATTGATCGGGCTTCCAATCAAGTTGGGTGCCAAGCAACACCACTTGATCCTGGAAAGCATTGGGATTCAGCAACCCAATCAAAGAACCCTTTTTGTCAACAGATACCACGTGACTATAATCCCTCGCTTGCATAATACTCCCGAGCACACTTAGGGTATGGTCAACTGTCAAACCCTAATATGTGCACTCACTTGGTCTAGATGCCGCATAGAAATATCAGAAAACTCCTTTTCTGATAAGTAGTCTTGCCCTGGCCAGGGACTATCAGGCATCTTTCCCTAGAGCATTCACTCTCTTATTACCGAGAGCGAGCGATCCCATATTGACCACACAATCACCTTCGAAGGTATTCTGCTAGATCCGAACACTTAACTGATTAAGACTTCATGGCTAGAGATCTATAAGTTAAGGTCAAAACCTAGAAGTCCACCAACAAGGTGTCCTTGGTGTCTCAGGTCTAAGGACCAATCACGCCACTGTGACAATGAATCTAGCTGGTTGACAGTTAGATAACATTACCATCCAGCGATTCATAACGGATCAGTTCAGTGAACTCATTCACCAATGAGCACCTACAGATTCACCTTAGTGTCTCCACACAAGTGACTATGAGACCAGTCACCCTCATCATATGAGCAGGTGCAACCTGTACTAGTCTAATTGGATATCCGATGTCCTTCTCGAATATCCTCCGACTAGGAACAATTAAGAATATGCATTTAAAAGACATTAATCACATTGTTATGATCTTATCATATTTAATATCCATTGCGCATATTCATGGACTTCATAATGAAACGATAAACGAATTACACATAATGAATATAAAAGTCTTATATTATTATTAAAGAACAAGATTGTACAAGTTATGATTGGCTTGAGGACACCCATAACTAACAATCTCCCACTTGGACTAAAGCCAATCACCTTTATGTCTTAAACCCATAGACTCAAGGTGGCACTCATACACAATTTGAGTCAAAGGCTTCGTCAGTGGATCTGGAATGTTGTCGACTGAAGGAACTCTTTCCACCAGTACATCTCCTCTAGTGATAATCTCCCTGATCAAGTGAAATCGCCTCAGAATGTGCTTTGACTTCTGATGAGACCGCGGCTCTTTCGCTTGCGCAATAGCCCCATTGTTTTCACACAGCAATGGGATCGGATCAGAGTCACCCGGCACCACACCAAGGTCAATGATGAACTTCTTCATCCATACTGCCTCCTTGGCGGCTTCAGCTGCAGCAATGTACTCAGCTTCTGTCATCGAGTCTGCAGTGGTTTCTTGCTTGGAACTCTTCCAGCTCACTGCACCTCCGATTAAGGTGAACACAAACCCAGATGTAGATTTGCTATCATCTGGATCTGACTGGAAACTCGAGTCAGTATATGCCCGAAGTTTCAAGTCCCCTTCTCCATAAACCAGAAATATATCCTTAGTCCTTCTCAAGTACTTAAGGATACATTTCACTGCCATCCAGTGTGTTTCACCTGGATTTGCCTGATATCTGCTCGTAACACTTAGAGCAAATGCCACATCAGGCCTTGTACATAGCATGGCATACATGATAGACCCTATAGCCGAGGCATAGGGGACTCTATCCATGACTGCCCTCTCTTCAGGAGTCTTGGGAGACTGTTCCTTAGAGAGATTAATTCCATGTCTCATTGGTATGAGACCTCTCTTGGAATTTTCCATGCCAAACCTTTTGACAATGGTATCTATGTACCTAGATTGGGTCAAGCCAAGCATCCTCTTGGATCTATCTCTATAGATACGTATTCCCAATACGTAGGATGCTTCTCCCAAATCCTTCATGGAGAAGTTCTTTGACAACCATACCTTTACTGATGATAACATCCTTACATCTTTTCCAATGAGCAAGATGTCATCAACGTAAAGTACGAGAAAAGTGATAGCACTCCCACTGATTTTCTTATACACACATGGTTCATCTTCTTTCTTAATGAAGTCATAAGATTTGATAGCCTCATCAAACATTATGTTTCAACTACGAGAAGCTTGCTTCAATCCATAGATGGACCTTTGAAGCTTGCATACTTTATCTGGACACTCTTTGGATGTAAAACCTTCAGGCTGTATCATATACACTTCTTCCTCAATGTTTCCATTGAGGAAAGCAGTTTTTACATCCATATGCCAGATCTCGTAATCAAAGTATACAGCAATGGCGAGAAGAATTCTGATCGACTTTATCATAGCAACTGGTGAGAAAGTTTTGTCATAGTCAATTCCTTGCCTTTGACGATACCCCTTTGCCACCAACCTTGACTTATAAGTGTCGATCTGTCCATCTGCACCGATCTTTCTCTTAAAGATCCACTTGCACCCAATAGGTACAATGCCTTCAGGCAAGTCTACCAAGTTCCAAACTTTGTTGGTGTACATGGACTGCATCTCAGAATTCATGGCATCTCGCCAATTCCCTGACTGAGGACTATCAATAGCCTCTTGGTAGGTCTTTGGATCATTATCCTCATTATAGGACATACCTTCATCGATATGTCCAACATATCTTTCGGGTTGTCTAGGTACTCTACCAGACCTACGCTGAACGTGTGTATATTCCTGAACAGGTTCCGGAACCGATGTTTCATCTGGTGGACTTTGCACAATTTGTGGATCTAGAACTTCTTCTAGATCTACCTTACTCCCACTGTCCTCCTGGGTAAGGTACTCCTCTTCCAAGAAGACAGCTCTCCTGGCGACAAACACTCTTTGTTCACCAGGATGGTAAAAGTAGTACCCAAATGTTTCTTTTGAGTATCCAACAAACCTGCACTTATCGGTTCTGGATTCCAGTTTATCTGGGTCGTGTCTCTTCATGTGGGCAGGACAGCCCCAGACTTTAACATGTTTAAAATCAGGCTTTCTACCCTTCCATATCTCATATGGAGTAGAAGACACAGATTTATTGGGAACCCTGTTCAGTAGATATGCCGCTGACTCTAGCGCATACCCCCATAAGGAAACTGGTAACTGCGAACGGCTCATCATCAATCGTACCATGTCCAACAAGGTGTGATTCCTCCTTTCCGATACACCATTCATCTGTGGTGTATAGGGAGGAGTCCATTGAGAAAGGATACCATTGTCCTTTAAGAATTGTGTGAACTTTGTACTCAAGTATTCACCTCCTCGGTCTGACCGTAGGATTTTAATGCTTTTTCCAGTTTGTTTCTCAACTTCATTCTTAAATTCTTGGAACTTCTCAAAAGCTTCAGATTTGTACTTCATTAAGTAAACAAATCCGAACCTTGAGTAGTCATCCGTGAATGTAATGAAGTATGAGTAGCCACCCTTAGCTTGGGTAGACATTGGACCACATACATCCGAGTGTATTAGTTCCAATATGTCCTTGGCCCTATCTCCATGTCCACTAAATGGAGATTTGGTCAACTTACCCATTAAGCAGGATTCGCAAGTTGCATATGATTCATAATCAAATGGATCCAAATATCCATTCTTATGCAACTTTTGAAGCCTATTCTCGCCAATGTGACCAAGCCTACAATGCCACAAGTAGGCAGTGTTCACACTATTCTTAATTCTCTTAGGAGAAACATCAACATGGAGATTTTCATAAGAAACATCAAGTAGATACAAACCATTTATCAAATTTGCTAAAGCAACTAGTTTATTTCTCAAATAAACTGAACAACTATTGTTCTCAATGGTAAACTTGTATCCAATTCTGTCTAAACAAGAAACAGAAATAATGTTCTTAATAATGCTAGGCACAAAGTAGCAATCATCTAATGAAAGTAAATCTCTTGAGGGTAACTTGAGATTCACTGTCCCCATAGTATGTGCAGCAACACATGCGCCATTTCTAAGCCTCAAGTTCACCTCGCCTTTGCTCAGCTTCCTTCTACTTGTCAACACCTGCATATCATTGCATACATGAGAAGCACATCCAGTGTCTAAAACCCAAGATGTGGAATCTCTAAGAGACAAGTGAAGATCTATCATATAGATACCTGAAGCTTTGCCAAGCTTCTGCTTCTCCAGAGCCTTCATTGCAAGGTAGTCCTTGCAATTTCTTTTCCAGTGTCCCTTTTTCTTGCAGTGGAAGAACTCACCCTTTTCTTCTCCTTTGCTTATGTCCTTCTTTTGTTTTTGCTTGGACTGCTTCTTTGCATTGCCTTTCTTAAAGGCTTGCACTGCTCTCCTCTTCTTGTTGGACTTTCCAACCATGAGAACATTGGGCTTTTTCTTCTTAAGGTTGCCCTCAGCAGTCTTCAGCATGTTCAGCATCTCAGCTAAACACACCTTCCAGGACATAGGCAATGCGCTCAGACCTGAGGACAATCTTCAGGTTCCTGAGCCAATCCGAGTA